>KN168363.1:0-11936 GCA_000757755.1 Steinernema glaseri
CGGGTACCCGACCCGATCATTTTTTCGGGTACCCACCTCTGCACAGGATTAACTTCTTGGACGTTCGGAATTTATGGTCATTTTTACTCAGTTATCCATCGCTGGGTTTTGCAAAAAATATCTCTAACTATTTCTCACACACAGGGTTGCTAGTAACTCACAATTGCAACTGCAACGATTACATACGACATTTCACGAAATCGAAAAAAAGGTCCCTTTATTGCGGACCCTTTGCAACAAAAGATTACTCCCGATATTTGCGACAAAAACAGCAGGGCTTTCCTGCGTAGCCCAAAGTGGACAAACAAATCATTATCGAAGGTTAATGAGGCCATTGGCTGAAAAAAAATTTTCGTTGAAGATTGAGAGGTATTTTTATGGTTTTTGGATCTGCAGAATAAAATCAAAAGGGAAATGGACTTCTCATGAAAAATGATCAATTGTCGGAATAAAAAAAACATGTTCAATTAGAACAAAAATGGAAGTATATATGTAAGAAGTCGAAAAAAAACGAAAAATTAGTGTATATTACCTGTCATGTCACGGATCATTATTAATTATATTAATATTAAAAGGACAAAATTTCATGCAGGGTGGAATATTTTTTCCTAAATCCAGTCTGGTTGACGTCAGACTTGGCTGTTGTGAATTAGGGTACAGTTGCATAATTGAGGAACAAGCGCAACTCTTCATGTTGCCCTTGTCCCCTTGACAATAAAAAAAGTTGGTGCTGCCTAGCGGGATAGACACCGAAATATTGGACTTGCTCATGCGAATGCAACATGCAAAAATCCTGTTTTAAAAAACGCTCATTAGCAGCGTCCTTTAAATGAACAGCTCTTGGTAAAGTATCCCTTGGCGAGTTCTGCACTCCATTATATTCAGTTTTTTTTCTATTGAATCAAGACTCAAGAAGTGTTTTAAAGATGATGGCTGGTAGTGTGGATGGCTAAGGAGACGAATATAAAAGTAACTGACTGATAATATCTACTACGTGGACTGAATGGTGAAAAAAAGAGCGGGACGTCATATTTAACAAAATAATGCTTGCATGGCAGGAACGTCGCCATTAAAAGCTAGAAGGAACTGCCTCCGCGGCTGCTATTGAAGTCGGGAAAACAAAACATGGTCAATTCAACTGTTATGTCGCCATAGCCATTATGTGTACGAAGTGAATAGTAATAGCCCTATATAATATTTATGCCAAACAGAATGAAAAGTTAAAGAGATAGCCATAGTTTTATCGCCATATTGCTCTCGGAAATAACTATGCTCCATTTAGATAGAATCGGTTGCAAATCATCAGGGCCGGCCAAGTACATCAACAACGGAACCCGTAAGGAAGTGAAAAACTAAACAAATGGAGCAGCTTCAGAAAAACAAGCAAAATCAGAATCCCACATTTGAGTTAAGTTTTGTGTCATATTACGTGTTATAACAACGTATCGAGTTATGTATCAGATATACGCTTCGTTTCCCCTTTTTTTCTAGTGAAAACAAATCCGCTAAGCGCAGTTAATCAAATGGTCAGAAGACGATCCTTCGCCGATTGAACATTGAGAACTTTCATATCAAAAATGTAGAAAGCAAACACTTTTGAGCAAACTACACGTTGATGTTTGTTGTAAAAAAGGAAGAGAAATTTTCTCTTTATTTTTTTCCGCTGTTGAAGGCTTTTGCGGATTAGTTATGTCCCCTAGAGATAATCATTCTTTATCGGATGGCTCTTAAACGACAACAGTGCGCAATGGTGAATAAGAAAATTCAGATGTGAGCGGTTAAATTGTTCGGTTAAATTGAGTGTTTACGATTATATGACGATAAAAAAAGTCACATAAATGAAAAATTCAGTCATCCCATCAATTCATGATATCAGTTTGATCGAGAAGAACACAAACAACGGGTAAATAAGATACTGCACAGATCATAATTATTTAATATACCGGGGCTGAAAGCCGTATGAAGGAAATGGAAAGACTCACAAAACACCGACGCTGCTGGTCATTCGCGATGACACCATCTGAAATATTTTAAACGGCAACGCCATTGCCTAGTAGCAGACTCGGTCATTTTTTAGTGTTTCCTACCAATCAACCACTGATAAGCTTTTGTCGCAAACAATCTCTCAAAGGCTCGTGCTGATAGCGCAACATCTCAGACGATCACATTTGCGCCATATGAGCTCGATCGACTTTGATGTTGCTTATGGCACTCAAAGAGGCTCTTTCTCCTTTGAAACACATGTTGCCTTCAAAAAAGCGAATAGTGCAAACGTTTGCGCACATTTATAGGCGAGGAATTCCCTTCAGTCTTTCCTGCAGAAAGAAAGGTCTTGATCGATAATGGTTAATGAGAAAATTATGTACATGGTTTTCCAAAACACTCATTCTGAGGGCCGTCCGGATGGGGTAAATCTGTTTTGAGTTACATTTTAGTGACTTTGCTTTGCTTTCAACTTTGCTTTCACATTGCTTTCAATAATTTAGAAAATTTGATTGCGTGTGAGTTGACGCAGTTTTCAGTGTTATTTGGTGAAATTATCTTGGAGCGATTGGTGCAGTTACCGCAAGTAACGAGAGAATACTTACCGTTCTAGTTGCACTCCGTTCCGCTGTGTGCGGTGTATCAGTGAAACATGGAAATATTTCCAGTACATCGTGGTACATTTGAGCGGGATAAAAATGTTTCTGCCTTCTTTTTACTTTGTTTACGGCATATCGGAGAAGTAGAGAAATATTTCCGACCAAGATTTACTACGTTATCAGTGATAAACAGAAATATTTCTCATTCCATTGTTTTTACTGTCGTACATC
This sequence comes from Steinernema glaseri, assembly GCA_000757755.1. Classification (NCBI taxonomy): domain Eukaryota; kingdom Metazoa; phylum Nematoda; class Chromadorea; order Rhabditida; family Steinernematidae; genus Steinernema; species Steinernema glaseri. Next base: position 2,814 of record KN168363.1, read on the forward strand.
ACGGAAATTTTTGATTCTAAAATATCTGAAATCGCACAAAACACCTCTAAAACCACACAGCGAAACAATATGCTTCCGCAACGCAGGAATCTTTAGTTATGGAGAAAAAGCGGTTACGACCACGCGTTGACACACGAGTCCAATCATCTATTAACCGCTTATGAGCTCGGTCCAATTATAATGTAAATTAGCGTTCATCCATTACTATTGAGTTTCTACTCAGCAAACAGCGTTCACAATTATGCAGGCGTTTATGAGCCAGTACGTTGCGTGGGATATCCTCTACTGCAACTTGATATTTCGTTTAAACGTGGAGGTTGGGCATACGGTTACGCGCATACTTGCCTCTGCGCGCGAATTTTCATGACTGAGCACTTAACGAAGCATTGGAGACAACAGAAAGTGAGGGTTATACTGCATGTAATTAAAACTGACAATTCATATTCACTCTGCATTGTACTATGTAGTAGAAATCACCTTCAAAATTGTGTCGTAATCTCTATCAGTAAAAAATACAATTTTTAGATATTCTGGAATTGTCTTACATAGAAAAATAAAAAAACAGATAAATACGGTTTTCCGCAAATATACTGCACAAGAAATAAACGATCAAAATAAAATGTCGAATTTCTATTAATCTTAGCTCTTCTGGCTGATCTGTTACTATTTACTAGTCATAAATATAATTGCCGTTCAAACGATACCGAATTAGTGTATTTGGCTAAAGCTGTCTACTCTAATTTTTGCTGTTTTTAGACCGTCTTAAAATGTATTTTGCTGTCGAATTTATATCGGTTGCATTGTTGTCGTAACTTATCGTTGGAATGATACTTGCGAAGTGTATTGAACTAGAACCCTGGTTTTATCCAAACCAATTTATATATGCAAGACTTAAACTTGAAAGGACATACTCCTATATTTTCATCGCATTTTGGACGAAACAAAGACGGGGAAACAAATAACGCGGTCGATATCCTTTCATTTAATTACTCTGTCTTGGTTATGTCTTCAAAGTATTATTCTGGTCGGGTAGGCCACTAATTTGATTTTTAAAGAATGCGAAAACACTCGCTTAATTTGTAAAAAGAAAAGAGATGGGTGGACGAAGTGCAAACCTCAAAATGCGCGTCCGAATACGGAAACATGAATGAGAAAACTGGGAAAGAAGTTCAGGATCAACGATGGAGATAATAACTTGGAAGTGCTCTCAATATCTCGAGAAGAAAAACAGCCTCTCAACATGCAGCAAGTAAACAACTTATGTGATGAAAATGTCACGAAGTGTTGTAATATATGACGATGTTTAAGTAGTTGATAGATAGTTATTTTGAAAAGTCCGAAATTTATTGTTTCAAATCAATGCTCCATTGGTATCGTAACTGAAACAGTGACTAGACAATAAAAAAAGGTGGAGGCTGGTTCTATCTTAAGATTTGTTTGTGTACAGCTCTTTTGGTGCACTTACCATTTTCGGTAACTGTTGTGTTATTCTGTATAAGTAATGATTCTACACAATTTTATTATATGTATACCTATTCCACCATATTAGCTCGAACTATTTAAAGAGAGTGAGGCGATTTACGCGAAATATAAAGGAAATAAAAACATAGGAACCGAGCCCCTATATGTACACTAGTTGAAGAGTTATCAGACCGCTAAAATGTTGTTGCGTACTTAAATAACCAGACGGACCATGTTTCTGAAAATACTCGAGAGGCCTATACAAATCAGCGAGAAGAGCCATGACTGATGGAGATGCCGACAAAACAGCATCTATTTCTATTGTTTATATGGTGCTGAAAGAACACAAATATGGAAGTACACAAGCGCAATCCGTAGGGAGCAATGATTTCAGTCATTTTAGTCCGAAACCGACTTCCGTGTTTTACAGCTAAAAACTGCGCTCTGAAGGAAGATTTCGGAATGGTAACTTCTGACTTATAACTGGTGTCACACGCACGGGAAAGAAAGGGTTCGACTGACTTTTAAAGAAACCGTGGCGGTCGGCAAATGTCCTTTTCTTGAGGATCGGTAAACATCAACGGCTCGAAGATCATTGCAAGTCGTGGGAGAGGCACCACATTCACGCTAGAATTCCTTTTTGGTTCATCGCATGTAACTACTCGTCATATATCTTCTTGCTAAAGTTCATCAGTCGGTTTACCATTTGTTTGGACGAACTAGCACCACATTGAACAGGCTATGCGGTACTTCACAACAAAGTAAAATTTAACTTTAACTATGTACATGTAGCAAAACGTTTGATCAGTAAACGAGCAAATTTGACGTCAGAGCTCACGGCATTAAATCTTACATACAGATAAATATGATATAGAGTGGACTCGTTATTTACGGAGCATGAGATTACGGGAGAGCGCAATAAAGTGACTTATAAGAATCTAGGAGACTCTATGGAAAACGCGATACTTACAACAGGCATGACAGGCTTGGTTTATAAATAAACATGAAAACAACATATAAGTTAACAGTAGACTAGGCACAACAAGAAATCTTGTGAGATCTTGGGTCGGATAACAAGGGAAAATTGCTTTTCGTCGTTGACTAGTTTCTGAGCCATAAATAACGCCGGACGGTTTTTCTTACTCAGCACAACACTGACAGTCACTTGCGGTGCCCTATGTAACAGAGTTGACAGAACGGAAAACGAGAGACAGATTATTCCATGTGCTGATTAATGTTGTAAGGCTGGTTGAAAGAGTCAATAAAGGACAGGTCGATCTGCTGCAAAGGCTCCCGAGGGAGTTGAGGTCGAAAGCCGGCACCAAGGAGCGATTCAACGTTAGTCGACTCGATTTGACTCTGGGACAGCATGGTCACCAGTTCATCACCGCTAAAACAAGGGTTAACCAGGTCATGCACTTAGCCAATTACCGAGACTTACATATCCATGGAGCCCGAATGATGGATAACTTCTCCAGGCGACCAATCAAGTTTGCCATGGTGCGATTGCGAGGAGGGGCTATCGCCGCCGAAGTTTGACGCATTGGAAACTTTCCTGAAACATGAATCTACCTCACTGAAATATAGCTTTTACTTATTGAAGCACATATGTTTTGAGACCGATAACATGAAGTGTCTACAAAATCCGCAATCAACAAATTTGTTTTAGCAGCTGATAAGAAACATCTTCAAAACTTAATAACATAGGAACTCTATAAGCATTGATATTTTTTGCTGGTTTACGAAAAAATAAGGAACTCATTCTATTGGTTATTTAAAAAGGATGCTATCTGCAATATTAAAAAAGACACGACGAGAAACTTATGAAAATCTTACAATTATCGGCTCATGTCGACGTGAAAACAAAGCTCTCTGATTAGAAGAAGAACCATAATTGGCATCGGAGTGCTTAACTTCAGGTGTATCTACAAATTTTCAAATTACAATTTTCGCTCTTGCATGCTATCTAGTCTTAGTGTTATAGAAACGGACGCTTACCCAGTTTTCGCAACCATAACAATTTCTGACTGAATGTATCCGGTAGGGGACTCCGACTTATGCCTCTCCTCCGTTTCAAAATACCGCAACATCTCATCCTTTTCGATATTTGGATAGAGAAATCTGAAACTGGAGGTTGCTACCGTATTGAATGATATAAACGGCTACCTGATGTCTTTCAACTGCGGACACGAGGCAATGCGCTGTGCCATTGATAATTGGTCCAGATCCTTGATGGAGAAGGGTGATAAGTGGAACGGAACTGAAATTGGTGTGGTGCATTTCTGTTCAGCTCGTTGGCGTGTTCACATTTACTTTTGCCGTCGTCTTCCTCGCAAACAAACCCGATGCTGACAGCACCCGTTTGAGTGTCACTGAACCTGAGTAGGAAAGTAGGCATTGGCGCGTTCATCATACGTGTGGAAGCGTCCTGTTTGCTGATAAAGCCGACAAGCCAGCCTGAAGACGTGCAATGGCTTTTGTTCTGGTTAACCGTTGTGCTCTTTACCTTCGTCCCAGTACTTAAGCAACTTCTGCTTGATTAACTGCATGATTGAGAAGAACCACTCCCAAAAAGAGAAATTCGTGTCTTCTCGCAGGTTTTGCTGAAATTATAACTTAATGTGTGCAGTTTTTGAAAGTGTGCATCTTCCTTTTGTTTTTCTTTTTTTTGCATCACTGCATGAAAAAAATTATATCTTGAGTAACCAGAAGGTCGGCGCAAAAATGAAAGATTCTTATAGATTAACAACAGTTAAGTAAAATGAAATCATACCTTTGCGAACCGGTGAAACGTTATCGGCTTGTTATCCATATTTGAAGGTACAATCAGCTTCTCCGCAAGGTAGCCAAGATCCGAATCACTGATTGGCCGGTGAGCCCCGGTAAACAGCGTGAATTTGTGTTTAAGTACCTGGCTGAGATCTTGCCAGGAGACAGCGGCAACATCGTTCGTCATATTGTTGCGGTTCTAAGCTTGATTTAGTAAACGAACAAACAAGAAGTGGGCTTACAACAGAAGAGAACGCTCTTTGCCAAAGAATCGCACCTTGAGCATCACAGTCTTGAGAACCGTGTACAGTCACCATGAGCGGCAGTGAAAGGGTCCACACGTCAAACTTTCCCAGGTTCCCCAGCTGGAAGGGACTGATATGGAACAGGAGGGCATACTTCTGGTCAGTCGCTGTTTGCGAGACGTTCGTCTTGCAGTCGCCCTGTACCCCTTTTGGCGGAGGCTTTCGGTGTGCTATTCTGGTCAGTTTCTGAATAAGGAATTGAAATGGACAAGCCGATATGAACACCTACGGAATTATTGAATTTAGCCGCCATATGACCCTTGTCATCAAGTGTCAATTTCTCAAAATCGTTGCTGATAGATCCAACGGTTTTGCTGGAAGAGATACTAAATTAGAGCACGCTTAAAGGTTATATTCCGCTTCGCGTTAAAACTTACGCCAAATTGGGAAAGTTTATGTTATGGGAGGGTAAGTGCACAGGCCGGTCTCATAAAAAAGTAAGTCTAATTCAATTTTACAAATTTGATTTTTAGATTAATGCCCAGAAAACGCAATCTTGAAAGTCCGGGTCAGTGGGTCAATAACTTTTCTCCTTGGCCGTTCTGAAAGGACTTACATATCCTTCTCGTGTATCTGACCATTGCTCAGCATCCGGGCTTCCTCTTCAGCAATTATCTTCACTGTCACGTTGGTATTAACCAAATGTTGTTTTATCCCCAGTTTATCGCCTATCAGCAGCCGTACTTCCGACACGAATTTGTGTTGCGTCTTCAGCACGGGCTCCGGTTGTACGGCTACGACAAACGATTGCGACACGAGCATGCATAGCAGTTTTGTGAGATTATCTAACACAGAACCCAAATTTGTTATATGCGACTGAGCGGTGTTGTCTGTTAGCTGTGGCCCTCTTCGGAGAAGGTCAAGCTGCCAACACGCGAACGTCCTAAGCTGCCAGTTCTGTTCTGCCAACAACTCGAATCTAAAACCCGTGTTGTAAAATGGTTGAAAGCGCGGAACTTACTCCATTTGTATTTCGTCTAACGCTGAATCTCTACAATCAAAAGGTACTCCGACTTGTGCCAATTTCTGTCTATTCTTCCAATCGAATAACCGTTCTGATATCAACTGATTCTGTAGTAGTGCTACGTAATGAACTCCATCATTTAACTTTTTAACCTGAAAATAATATAAGGATATCTTTTGTGGAACACCTCGTTTTAGTATCTGTTGCTATATACTTTTTGAACTGATTTTGTTCACTACCCAAAAGCTACGACCTTTCGATATTAGAGTTCTCATGTTTCCATGTCAATTGGTGAAATTGTTAGCAGAAAACGATTCCTTGTTTCTTAGCACCATACCGCTGGTAAATTTCCGTTATAGTTCCGTTATACCGCTGGTAAATTTCCGTTAAGGCTCGTTTATAGTCTCGGATCAGATCACATTGCTCGAACAAAAATGTGATCCGCGGATCAGATTCTCGTAATCGCTGTGGGACGTTGTTCGTAGATCGTTGCGGGAGCTCGAGCAATGTGATCTGATCCGAGACTATAAACAAGCCTTTATAGCATTGCGTTTCGTTTTGTGTAGCTTATCGATAAGAGGTGGAAATACTTCTTTAACTCCATCACTTTGGGGTATGGAAATATTTCTGTTTTCTTTTTACTTCGTTGCATTTTATTCGATATATCGATAAATACAGAAACCTTTCCGGCCTAGTTTTCCACTGCGCCGTCTTATGAGGTATATCCTACGAGACGTAGAAATGTTTCTTTCGCAAATCGCTACATTTCACTGCTCTTTACAAGGCACATCAGTCACATTTTTGAAATGGAAGAAACAGAAGCATTGAAAAACATAAGACTTTACGTAATGTCTCCGATCATAAAGGATTCAAAGTAAATTGCGATTATCTGTATGTCTTGCCAATGAGACCTGCCTTTTGTCGTTAGATGAATAAATTATCTATATCAATAACTTACTAAGTTTAATCTCCTATCCGAAAGCTGTTCATAAAGCTGACTGGCGTGCCGCTGCATCTCCATCATAGATTGTCTGGCCGGTGCTAGCTGATCGTGACGTTGTTCTTGCTCCAGCTGGCTGATGGCCAGCTGTATCCGCTGAAGTTCGGCCAAGTCATTGACAAACCGGCCCTGCAGGTCCTTGTTCTCGTCCCAAAGGCCTTGACACTCCTTGGTGAGATCGGCTAGGGCCATCTTCATGTCGTGATAGCCCAGCATGATCTGGAAGAAAGCACTGCATTCAATGGGTGACTGGGACACGCGACTAAAAAGTGCCCACGTTGCGATTGCATGCTGGAGAACAAGTGCGTGTTTACCGCTCGAGTGGGCGGAGACAATATTGAGGAGTATAAACTTGTTGTCGGCAATTAATTTTTCTCGGAAGAACGTGGCTCGCAGAGGATAACGGAGCAAATTAGGGCAGCGCCGAGAGCTAGTCATTGGTCACCATAGAGAACTTCAACTTTGGGACATCCTATTCCTTAAAAAATGACAAAATTCAGTTGTTCCTTTCTTTCTTTTTCGTATAAACATATTAAGTTTTATGCGACTTGAGTTATGGAGGAGTAAAATGGAAAACTCAATTCTAGAATTTACTAGAAATTTATTCCTGAAATTCAAGGATTATGGTAAAGTCGGGATTCCAAAAATATCCAAAAATATATATACACCTGATGTTTTAGAAAACATCTTTTGAAAAGATTATATAGTCGATTGCACGGAGCAATGGGGCAGCAAAAATCATCACATGCGTTCATTAGAGGAGTTGTTGAATTACGCAGAGCGCAATTCATTTTTAAATCAGAAACAGTCACATTATATTATGTTGTGAAACCTGCCCAGAATTCCTGTTAGATGATAAATTTCTGAAACGTCACAAATCTATCTCAGTTTGTTGGAATATATTAGAAAGAAAAGAGCCTTAGGCGTTACGAGAATTTAGAGATTCTTTGAATATTTAATAATGATTTACACTACGGACAAACATTCGGTATTGATACGACAAGAGTCTATTGTTCTTACAACAGCGGAACGTACATGTCTGTCTTCTCGTTTTCTAGGGTTTTTAAAACGCAATTCACACGTTCAGCTTTAATAAAAATCGGTACGCAGAAACACATTCATGTCAGTATCTGAACTACATAAAATCATGATATAAGGCAACATCCGACAATCGATCGTTGGAGGATGAAAGAAATGTGAATATATAGAACAATCTGGTTTTCTGAGGTGCCTTCTACGCTTCCCAGAACTTTCAAAACCGAATGACATCGTATTGCTCCTAATTGACGACTGATATGCATCATTTCCAAGGATCCAAAGGGCACCATTACAGAACACGAAAAACTAATGTAACAGGTAATTAGAATCCCGTTTGTTCCCCGAAACGTGCTTATACTCGTGTTTTGTTGTGGTTACAAAACGTAAATCAACCGCGAACGATAACACTATTTTATTAATTTGTGGAGGTTCGCGAGAATTAACTATTGTGGTCAAGATACCGGTTTGTATGAGAACCCACCCATTTCAGCGCACCGAGCACGTTTAACCAACACATGAATCAACTCGTCACTTGCTCACCGCTGTCTGGTGCACACATGACGTGGCTCATTCATCTGTTTGTCACAAATTTTTCAATGCGATGAAAAGGTGGGGAAGAGTTCTGACAACTCTAATAGCTCTAATTGAGGGCGATAACCATTGTAAGTTTGACTTTAGGAAGGACGAATCAGCGATTTTTTATTACTAACTCGGGATTCCGCAGGCATTGTCCCGGCACAAAATAGACTCCAAATCTTTAAAAAAGTCGCAACGTCAAGTTCGTTTTGTAGTTCGTAACTTATAAGATGCGGAAAAGAAAGCCCTCAAATAAAAAAACAATCTTTGGCAGAAGTTCTTCCATTTTTTCACAAAGGTGTCGATGTTCTTAAAATGCGGATTTCTGCGAGAACCAAGCGTTTCCACTCAAAAAAAAAACACATCGAAAACTTCTGAAACTAACTTAGTTGACAATTCAGAATTTCCTATAATTGTTGTTTTCCTGTCATTTTTTACACGCTAGAACGCATCCCCAATTACTACGCCGTCCAACTACAAACGTTACTTTTGCGTCCGGTTTGACTAGCAAAACCTGGACGGTTTGACTCATACGGTGAATATTTTTAATCCATAATTCACGAAGTAAACAAATGACGAGGCTGTTTGGACACATCCATTGTTTTCTTTTTATTACATAGGGTGTTCATGGAAAACTGTCATGTGCTGGCTGTGCTTTTATAAGAAAGAAAAACCAGTTACAGAGAATAAAACAGCGTTGTGCGTCTTTATTCATTTTCTACATTACAGGAATGTACTTTTCCGCAAAGGTGTCTGTCCAGGAAAGGAAAGCAAACATGTGGGCAGGTGATCTACGTTAGCAGGTTGAACACGTGCAAGAATTATTAAGTTGCATCGGGTGGACATTTTTGCTCGATGGCCTTTTAATGCTGAGGCTATGAGACAAGCAACTTTAGTCGCGGAGAGCATTTCAAAGGTACAGAAAAATCATGATAAAATAGCAATGCAAATAAATAAAATCAAGGCATCCTTTTTAAAGTGATATATATGGAAGCAAGATGGAATCTAAA
>KN168363.1:20418-41929 GCA_000757755.1 Steinernema glaseri
TACTACGTCAATTTCGTTAAAGAACACCATGGTTAACTGATGTTCGTGGAACACTTCTGCTTATACCAACAGTTTCGCAGTACTGCAAAACTAGAAGCTAAATACGCATTAACGGATCACTCCGGTAAGAAGGAGAGGAAAATAGTTCCCGGCTACAAGTTTCCCGGCGCCAATCGCACTTTTTTGCACTATTCGCATGTCCGCCGTTGCTACCTTGTGTACACTCTCCTCCCCTATGCAACCAAGCAATATTATGTTTGTTGGAACAAATGCAACACAAAGCATGAAAAGAGGGGAAAAACTGTCGGCGCTTTGGAAAACCGAGCAAACACTGGGCGAGTGGGTTTGGCTGACGGTAGCGATTACGCGCCTCCGTTTTGTATGCGATTATTTACTGCTACCGACGGAGTGACAAGATGACTGGTCACTAGACTGAACGGCTGCGCGCAGACCGCGAGCGTAGTCGGTTGCGGCTGCGACGCGCCGCTGCGACGGCGGTGGTTGATGGTTTTGGGATGACGCCTGGGCGAAGGAAACGAGAGCCGTCGTCGACCAGCCCGACACAACAACTTGCCTGCCTGCCTGTCTGCTTTCCATCGTCTGTCCGTACATATACACGACGTTCGCTATGTGTTTCAGTATAAAAATCGGCTAAAACTATTCTCTTGAGAAGATCGTCATCTTAGACAGAGTCTTTATCGCGTGCGCCGATAAAACCCGGCCGTAGCGGGCCGGTTGTCTTTTTCCACGACGTTCGCTCGTCGTTGTGTCCACCACCGGCAGCGTTCGTTCTCTTTTTTCGCGTGACGTTTTGACGATGGGTGACGAGTTAGACGACAGCGCTGTGAAAGAAGCAAATCAAAGCCGAACAGGCAAAGGTGCGAGCGATACCTTCCTCGGACGCTGGCACCACTTTTCTTCGACTGCGTCGACGACGTTGCATAGGCGCGCCCTCGCTTTCGCCTCCATTTGTTCGTCGCCGATGCTGCTGCTGTCCCTCGCTGTTGCTGTGTCATAATCGCGTTCGCAGCAGCCTGAAGGCAAAGAAAGCACTGCTTGTGCGGATAACGAGCGGGTGCAAAGAAGCCACCAGACGAGCGAGAGCAGAAGCAGCTGATTGTCTGTTTAATTGTCCGCGACCACAAATAACGAGGATTGTACTATCTGTGTGTGAATATTTCATCCTACAGTTCTTTCGCCCGTTACGCTAATTAATGTTAACTGTCATCGTGGTACGTTGTTGTTCCGCCTGCCAACTCACGTTTGAAATTGGCGGCGCTGCTGTCCATTCTATTCACTTCCAATTGCTCGCTTATTGAATGAGTCTAAAAGAAAACAAGCAGCGGCAGAGCCGACAAGACTTTGTTTTGTGCCGAGAGAGTGAGAGAGCAAAAACGGCATGCTGCCGTTCGTATTTAAGCATACGCGTGAGAGTGGAATTGCTTATTCAAATGACGAGCGATCGGATTTTCACTCACCAAGAAACTAGATGAGAAGCACGTAATTGCATCGCAGTGAATCAAAAATCACATTCGCGCACCGAGAGAGATGTTTTCGACTCGCGAAGTATAGCTGGAACGCGCGTGCGATGATTCAATTTGTCCCTGCATATTCTATCGAGTTTTGTCTGCTTCAGGTAACTTAAATCGGCTATAAGACGACTCTAGAGAACAGCAACCATTAGGCCACTCATCACATCTTCTTGGGGATCTGCTTCTGTGGTTGGTCTCAGAAGTCCCGGGCATCCTGCATACCTCATCACTGTACCTTGTACTGTTATCTCGTTTATCGCCAGCTGCAATCATGAACATTCGCAATTGCAGACATCATGAGCAATACACCTACTAATGGCGGTTCCTGTTCGAATTCCGTGAGTGGTCACACTCCGACCCAAGGAGTAGCTGCTCCTCAGCAGAAAACGACAGCACGAGTTCAAGGATCAACACCAGCGAGTAATAGTTGATTTTGTAATCCACTAAGTTAGTTTCCGCTCTGGTTGCAGTTTCGATGAGCGCATGCTACGCTGCAAACTCTACAACTCACTCAGTAGCACCTCAAATGGTGGCCGCTGGAAGTACCTCGTTAACACTTAATCAGAACGTTGAATTTCTATCTGCTTTCGAATGTCCAGTCTGCATGGAATACATGCTGCCTCCGTACCTGCAGTGTCAAAGTGGACATCTAGTATGCGGAAATTGTCGCCCAAAGATTCAGTGCTGTCCGACCTGCCGTGGACCAGCACGTAAGTCGTAGCAAAAAGTTATTGTCGATCCAGGAAATTCTTCATTTGTAGCCAGTGTCAGAAATCTTGTCATGGAAAAGATTGCAAACACTATTATGTTCCCTTGTAAGTTTGGCTCTTCCGGTTGCAAAGGCACCTTTTCCCACACGGACAAGGTGGAACACGAGGAAACTTGTGAATATAGGTAACCACCAAACATGTCCCATGTTTTCATTATAATGTTGCTCTGCTGCAGGCCCTATTGTTGTCCATGCCCTGGAGCATTGTGCAAATGGCAGGGTAATCTCAATGACGTCATGACTCATTTGATGAAGGTTCACAAGTCAATAACTACCTTGCAAGGTTGGTTTTTTCAAAGAACAGCAGATTATAAATCTCGGCATTTCAACTTTTAACATTCACATGTCAAACAAAATACATATGTATGCTCAATTCAGGTGAAGACATTGTTTTCCTTGCAACCGATATCAACCTTCCCGGCGCAGTCGATTGGGTCATGATGCAGTCCTGTTTCGGGTTTCATTTTATGCTGGTGCTCGAGAAACAGGAAAAGTTTGACCATGGCCAGCAGATGTTCTACGCCGTCGTACAGTTAATCGGAGCGAAAAAGGACGCAGAGAACTTCATGTACAGGTCAGTTTTATTCCGACAATTCTAATTCCCAGATCTCCGGTGATCATTCGACACAACGGCTTGCAGGATGCTTGCAGTCCTATTTTATGTTGTTAAGATATTAACTTGACGGTAGTGACCTCAAAGTTGTAAAGTTCAAAAGCTTATTAACGAACCTTACGAATCAATGAACCTTACTATTTGAAGACTGAGAGAGGCTGAAAAAATATCGATGTGGTTCTCGCCACTGATTTAATCTAACGACTTATTTTTAACAGCCTTAGTCTGCAAGTGCCTTAGGACAACCGTGAAATTGAAACGAGTAAATTTCTTTGGTGTTATTGGTCCCATTGCATCGCATTGTATACATACGTTTTACGAAAACGAATGGATTACGTTATATCGATTTCAGACTGGAACTCTCAAACCATAGGCGCCGGCTTTGTTGGGAAGCTACCCCACGCAGTATTCACGAAGGCGTCGCACATTCAATCTCACAGTCAGACTGTTTGTCTTTCGACGCTAACCACGCTCAGCTGTTCGCTGAGAATGGCAACCTCGGTATCAATGTTACCATAACCACCGTATAGTATCCTCGCTTTCTACCAAAAAAAACTATTGTTGATTTCTGTTTCCACGTATATAGATAGATCAAACACTCTTTTCTTCGAAAATATGGGTCTGGTAATTCCCGTTGTTACACATTTTGTGTCTACATGAACAACGCGCGTGCGTAGTGTGGCATCCTCATTCGTGTCCTATCGCAATGCCTTCGTTGTCGCCATATGTCTCCCAATGTTCCTTCCCAACTGTACATGTACATCTTTTCATTGATACTGTTCATATTTGTTGCATTAGAAAAAATCTTTTTTGTAGAAGAACAAAGAAAAAATGATTGCGGAAAGAGGGTACAAATACGTTATTCATTTCTTGATACCGGATGCCTTTGGCGTGAATGTGGTGTACTGTAGTCATAAGACACCCTTCCAAAGAGGAATGCAACTTGACACACATTGGTGGATATTCAGGGAGGCCGTCACGTCTTCAAAATAGCGAGAGAAGAGATTCATATTCATTTCGGCTGACCTGCACGTTTCAATCGATTTGTCCACTGTTCCCATTCCACGTTCCCTGAACAACGAAAGGAAGTTGTCCAGTCATACGATTGCTTTAACAGTCTTGTGAAAACAATGTATGTAAGCATTTTTTCTACATAGTATTTAATTCATCTACGTACAAATGTCACATATAAACTTATTTTACCACAAATGTAGCTTCAACAATGTCCTTCAGTCCAAAGCGGATCTTATCTCCAGACTCGCATTTGCAGACACCAGCAGGAGTTCCAGTAAGTAGAACATCACCGGGTTGGAGGGTGGCGAACTGGGTAACGTATGCGATGAGTGTTGGAATATCAAAGATCATTTTATTTGTTAAGCAACGCTGCTTTTCTTGCTCGTTGATGAGACAGTAGAGCTCAACGTTGTGTGGATCGGGAATTTTTGACTTTTCGACGAACTTGGAGACCGGACAGGAAGTATCAAACGACTTGGCGAGAAACCATGGAGCACCAGCCTTCTTCGCTTCATTCTGGAAGTCACGAGCGGTCATGTCTAAGGCACAGACGTATCCGCCGACGTAGTCCATCGCTGCCTTCGCGGAAACGTTTTTCGCGGTCTTGGCAATGACGACACCAAGTTCAACTTCTTGGTGTAGCTCCTGGCATCCTGGAGGAATGACGATATGTTCTTCCTCGCTGACGTAGCTGTTAAGCGACTTCAGGAAGATCATTGGCTGCTTTGGAACGGCGTTTCCCAACTCTTTAGCATGGTCAATATAGTTCCGTCCAACGCAGACGATTTTTGTGCCGATATTGCGGAAATTCGATAGATTCGAGGTCATCTGAAAAATGCAAGAGCAAATATAAACACGAACTTAGTTGTAAAAACATTATTATAAAGACACAAAGTCCCTTTAATTAATGGTACCAACGGACAGATACCAACGGCAGTGCAGGAAAAACAAACGGTGATATCAATGGCTACATTTGCTCTCTGGATTTCCTGTTCCGGTCGTTACTCAAACAGGATAACACATGCAGAAATGAAAGCAAGAATTTGGAAAAACAAACGAACACAATCGATTGGGGTGACACCACATTTGTGAACGCCAAAAGCTCCAGGGCAATCCGTTCGAAACCACAGTTAATCTCGATTAAGATTTTTCGGATTTTAAGAAGTTCGTCCAACTGACGCCTGGACTATATACCACCCGAATTTCTTTCAGAACGTGTAGTATAGTGCTGCAGTTGGACCATTTAAGCAAAACATAGCAAGGAAGATTGGCCTCAAGCAGTTCGTCAATACAGGAACGAACGAAAATACAGTGGCGGTGCAGGAAGACTTTGCAGGCAGACTTGTCAATAAAAGCGAATTACAAGCGGTTTTCCATGCTGAAACACAGTGGCTATAAAAGATTCTCCCAGTTCTTCCGACAACATAAAGACACGATGTAAACTGTGGAGGAAAGAATACCAGAAAAAGTCAGAGCTTAAGTTCAGGCTTCACATTTTGTGGTACCGGATGATTGTGGTGTACATGCTCGCTCTTCCCGATTACTTTTTTGCTACACATCGACATGAGTCGCTTATGAGCGATGCGGTCAACACAAACGCTATCCATCGTGTTGTAGACTTCCTTGTTGTAGACTTCCTTGGCGTTAATTACGACTATGCCAGTAATGCTCATTCAGTAGTTTAAACTATAGTTTTTAAATCACGATCTAAATTCTGTTTCTACAATCAACACCCATGTACGGTGCAACCGCGTTAAAAGTGTTCCACAAATGAAAACCGTTGATCTTCCATACCCGTTGACGTCTTCCGCATTATCTTCCCAACAACTGTTCTCGTTCATTGCAAACTGCGAAATCGTTAATGTGACAGGAACTAATTGATATAATTGCAGAAATTCTATGCAAATTCAACCTCTTAAGAGACATCGACGCAGATGAAGAAGACATGAGTCAAACTGTTTATACAGCAAGTATTCCGCACTTTTTTACTTTCGTTTAAAATCAATGAAGTGCGCATCGCGATCGTATATTGATGTCTCAGTATATTGTATTTTAGAGTTCAGGAGGGATAAACGAATACTTTTCTTGGTGTAGTGCTGAACCACCTCGAACAAGAGACGACAGGTGACTGGCGTTCTAAAGTACATTTTGAAGAAACTAAGATGTGCGCTCCTCTGTCTCCGTGCGGAATGCCTATGGGTGCGTCACTGACAGGGCAAATTATTTCCTTTCGGTTTAGTGCTCGTCTTGCTATTGGTAATCCAATTAACAAACTTAATTGACTAGGAATGTTATCTCCCTAGTTTTCCTGATATTCGGACCCAGAGCATCACTTGTTTCCAAACCCAACTACCTTTAATAAAGTTTCCACACTTTTTTTTTCAATTATTTTCACCTCGTTTCGTCCCTAAATGACTAAGATTTACGTGGCCTACCAAGAAAATCAACTCTCCTAGAATGTTAAGCAGAGGGTGTGCGATAAGGCGTGGGCTCTACGCATGAATCTTTCAAAGCTTCTGCCGTTCATTTAACTGCAATGGCTAATCTCCTGATCGCCACTCGTCCTGATGTGCTGTCCCACGGGACACAACGCTTTCTCATCAACAGTTTTCTTTTTGGACACTTCATTGCCTCTTGTTTGCAAACAGAGCGGTTTCTGTGAAATACACGTTCGTCTACCGAATAGGAACTCGGACAAATTGCTTTCATGTGCTGTGAAGGTTCGGAAAACGAAGGAGAGGTTTTGCGAGTTTGGCGCTCGGACATTTGGCATGTCGTGACTCATCGTGACGCAACGAGCAACCATGATGAACCACCAGAGGCTAGGAATCTCTTTCCTCTTGTTTCGGCGCGGTTAACGGCTGAACGACCGGGAAGAACCGAGCCCGCTCGGGGGCAACTGGGTGAGCGGCGCGCCGACGGGGCGAGGCACCGCTCGATGTCTCGTTTCGCGTAGTCCTCTGTCGACTAAACTAATCGCGACCGTGAGAAGAACAAGAAAGTGCGCCTGTTCGGAGCCACGCTCTTCCAAAAGGATTTTTGGCAGTCGACATTTCCTGCCTCGCGTTGCAAATTATATGTGACAGGACCGACGCCGCAAGGCAAATGCTCATTCATCCCGTACGCAGGGCCACGCGTATTTCATTTGATGCGCGCTTATTACACGGTGGTTCCATTTGAAAACGACTTTATTAAATTTTCTGTCGGATGGAAATTGGGAGTTAAGCAGCGGGAGGGCATTTTGGTTATTGGATGCTGTGTATCCGATTATTAAGGTGTTGCTTATAAACATTGCTTACGTGTTCTCGGTTAAAATGTTTATGGTTACAGCTGTAATTCTTCACATTTAACATTTCACGAACAAAGATCTGCACCAATGTTCACTTTATGATGACAAAGCAGGCTTTCAATTCTGTATTTTGTGGACGCTCTTGCGAGTCAAGGGTGTCGTTATTAATTGCACCAATTTTTAAGCCAAAAATCAGTCATTACATTTAAGTGGAAATATGCACGTTGAAACTAAAAAACGAAAAGCAGTATGTGAAATTAGTTTTTGGATATATATATCCAATTACAACTCCGGGAAAGTAGCAAAATTGTTCTTTCTTCGGTTGAGAAATACGTCGGTATTCTTTGGCGAAATCGAGCCAAACACATACCACTCACCATTAGAGAATTGCGCTCATGATGTAATATTTAAAACATAACGACCTCGCATGGAATGTAAAATTTTGAAACATCTGTGTAAAACCGTTCATTAAGTTACTATCAATTATACGGTCGGACAATAAACACCCGAGGTCAACTATCGCACTACGCGCGAACATTACGCGTGAACGCGATCCTAAAGAACACCTCCGCATCACCCTTTCTCTTTTTGTCCGCGCACTGTAATTCTCTTTGAAAAGACGATGTTCAGAGAGACGGATTCCACGCGGCACCAGTCTGCCACATGCCACGTTCCGAAACATGACCGACGAATCATCGTTTCCTTCGCGTCTTACACGAACGGGTAGGGCAGGTCGGCGAGACAGCAGGCCGCCACCAATGATCACCAACCGTTGTGGAGTCGTTACCCACTAGGTGCCCACTCGAGCGACGGTCTCACACGTTGTCTAAGCGGGCGCGCAGAAACAGTAGCAACAAGTGATTCCCGACGTATGTATCCAAAATTGCTCAATGGCGCCGCGCGAATGAGCGTCTCGGTGACTGCAAGGACGGCGCCGGAAGTCCGGCAATCGCCTTTCTTCTTCCGCGCCCTGTTGTTCTTCGGACATCGATGACGAAAACGCATCGCGCATTGTTTGCCGTCTTCGTTCTTTGGCTGCACGATTAAACGCTGTCAAACCTCAATCGCAGCGCACGCTTGTTTTTTGCCGTCCCTCTCCTGCTTCACTCCAGGCTAGATAGCTTCTCCCTCGACATATCACACGCGAGTGCCATTAATAAGACAGCGACAATTGTCTCCGTGTAGTCATGTGACGCGACGCGTCTCTCTCGACCTTACGTCAATCCGGCAACTAGCCCACTCCTGACTCACTCCTACATTTCCGTTTCCTGCTATTGTGAATACTTTCTTGACTATACGACCTTTTATTTACTTCTCTCACTCATGTATTAACATTTTGACGAATGTTTTTGTTTATTTGTTTTTAACTTGTCTGCCGATCGTGACCGTAGGCTTTGCGTGCAAAATCACTCGCAATTTTTATTTTACTTTTTACCAATTGCATTCCTTTAAAGCCACTCACTCTTTTTATTGGTTTACAGCTACAAACAGTGTGATTTTTATCTAAACGGGGCAATGTGTCCTAAGCACACATAGTCGTTTAATCACCATGACAATTAATCCTGCATAACTGTCGATTTTTCATAAGGAGAAAACATTGTAATGAGCGGAACAAGGCGGCCTTCGTGATAGAGAGAATGTGTGAAATTCTGGTTTGTGTAAAGTGCCGGCCCGTCGATCGCTGACTCATTCAACGCATGTTTTCAAAACTTCGATTTACATTAGTTATTTCATTTCCGCTGCGGTCACTTTCACGATTGTACTGTCGTTCCCAGACAACTCCGCGACATAGAGCGGAAACTTGGGGTAACGCAGAGAACTACCACGAAACCAATGTGCAACGACTGCCTTCCCTGTAGAGCTCTTCGACTCATATTACCGACATCGTCCATTGTTTCAGCCGGCAATATTCCGCCACCCGTCGATACCTACTCGATCAGCTTTTGTCATATTGACACAACGCATAATATCCGGTCGCCTATAGTCATTGGCCGTAGCGCTGTCAGAGCGACCGTTCTTGTTAAGTTAAGCTGGCCAGGCACTACCAAAATATTTCCGCTAGCGTTCTATTTGTCTTGACAGCCGTTGTTCCGTTGTGAGATTTTATTTATTTGTGGCTATACGAGCGAAAGGCGATTAGCAGGTCTGTAAATAATTTTTTCAGTGCGCGCATTGGGTAGTTGGGCCAGTCGAATGAGAAGTTAAGGAAAACAGTTGAGAGTATGGCCCCTGAACCCGTATTATCTCTCAGCAAGCTGCTGGCTGACGCCGACCTTCTGAGGTAAGTGCATTGTGCAAATGTTTCACTTGCTTTTTTTATGAGAGTAAGACAGACTTAAAGCATTGCTTTGTTAAAAACAGCGAAACCCGGCCTTCCAGGTAGCCAAGGAAGGTGTCACTAAAATGATATCTATTAAGATAATCACTTACTTTTGATTGAACCGCTTAGTTTTCAATAATAAAAGTTCTGTCTCACTGATATTCATTGTAGTTATGAATATAAATTGCGGAATCAGCTCAAACTGCGCCACGCCGGTGACTTGGCCTACACCGAAGAGCGCGATCTAACCGACATCGGAATGAGTCGCCCCGAGCAAAAACGATTACGGAAAGAGTACTTGAAACACTTTCCGCCGGATACACTGGTGGGAAAATTGAAAAAGAAGGTTTTTGGCCGGAATGAGTCAGCAAAGAAGGCGGACGTCAAGGAAGAAGATGCGGAGCAACACGTAATTCCCGTCGAGAGGATTACCCTATGCAAAGAGCTAGGAAAGGGAGAGTTCGGATCCGTCTTCCAGGCATCCTGGAATTGCTCGTCAAATGGATTGGAAAATTTGCAGGTAAATTGCGCCAACTACCATGCAAGAAAAGGAGTACAAATGGTCGAAGTGTTGTGAGCACATAAGCGTAAACAATGTTCATTCCAAACGAGAAAAAACTTCTCTAAACAAAACAGCAAAACATAATGCAATAAAACCTTACTAAATACAATGGTTTAGGTAGCTGTAAAATGCGTCTCCTCCGACAAGCTGATGTCCAATCCCGCAAGTTTCCTGCAGGAAGCGGCTATCATGCACAAAATGCGCCACGAAAACGTCGTTAGGCTTTTTGGAGTTGTGCTTGAAACTAAGTCTGTCATGTTGGTAAGACCCTCATATCGCAATTTGTGCTAGCTTAACCTTTTGCTTAGGTATCGGAATTAGCTCCTTGTGGCTCACTTCTTGAGTGCCTTAATAAGCAAGCGCTACGCGATTCGTTTCCTGTTGACGTTCTTTGCGAATTCGCATTGCAAATCGCGAAAGGAATGGAGTACTTAGCTTCTCAAAGGCTAATCCACCGTGATTTAGCCGCGCGAAACGTGCTGGTGTTCTCCGAAAACAAGGTTAGCGACGACATGCTGCAAGACATTGAGGGGTTGCGTTTCAGGTGAAAATCTCTGATTTCGGTCTGAGCAGATCACTAGGAGTAGGCGAAGACTACTATCGCAGCGAGTTCAGTCCAACCCTAAAACTACCTATTTCCTGGTGTGCTCCTGAATGTATAAATTACTTAAAATTCACAACAGCCAGTGACGTGTGGGCTTACGCGGTAACATTATGGGAGATGTTCTCATACGGACAAATGCCTTGGTACGGATACACGGGTGCTCAGGTAAGTTTAAACGACAGGTATAGTAAAGATTTTCAATTTAGATCCTTGATGCAGTCGATAACAAAAAAATAAAACTAGAATGCCCCGACGCATGTCCTAGTGACTTCTACCAATTTATGTGTCAGTGCTGGGCTCACGACCCTGATAGGAGACCTTCTTTTACCGACCTGGTAAAAACGCTTCCAGAAATAATGCCGCAAATTCTGAAAGCTGTTTGTGACTGTCATGACGGCGTTCTGGACCACTTACAATTCGCGAAACACGAAAAGATCATTTTAGTTGATAGAGCGTAAGCTCCTTGCATGTCGATCTGAATATCCATATATCCTTTAGACCAAGTGCTTATCCGGACGGCTACTACTGGAAGGGTTCGATTAAAGGAGGAAAGACTGGTCTCTTCAGGCCAAACGAAACAGTTGCATATCTTGGTGCTGAGAATCCGGCAAGCAAGAGCCTTCTCAGTAGCAAGACAAATATTGTGAAACCAGTGGAATCAAAGGCGACAGAGAAAAAGAAAATCATTATCAGCGAGCCCCAGGGCGATCTCAGGCACACCTGTCACGTGGGTATTGACGGCCGATCGTTCGGACTGCTGCAGGTTTACTGTGAAGCTTTGTCTTGTCTTAAATATTCCTTAATTTCAGGTGGATAAGAACGACCTTTCCAAAGCCCTTCCGCCGTCCATCAGTCCGTCACCTTCATTAAGTCGACGTTCTCCGTCGGCTCCTCTCTCACCACCCATGGCTCTTCGTCAAACCCATCAGAGGAGCTCACCTGGAAGCATCTCACCGTGTTCGGTCAACTTTCGTTCCAGCACGACCTGTTCTCCAGCAAGCTCAAGAGCTCCTTCTTTGCCTCCCGTCTTGCCACCGAAACCTGGCCATAGGATTCCACCTTCAGCTCCATCGATGGTAAGTTTTGGAACCTATGAAAACATTTGATTTAAAGGTAGATGTTTTTAATGAACAACGGAGCAAAGTAAAAAGAAAAAAAATACTGACGGAAATCTCCACCAGATCGAAAGGCCTATTCTAAATCAGTTATCAAATTCTCTTTTTTAGTCAACACTTGGATCGGAAATCCACACTGACATGACGATAGAAACAACGCTTGATTCGCAAGGCAGTCTTGACTTGCTGCTCAACGTCCCAAGAGGCAGACCTGCACTAAATGGCCATAGAGCATCCGACGAATTGGACAGGGCATTAGCAGACATGAACAACGAAATCTCACAGTTTTCTCTAACTTCGTCTCTGGATACGTCTGACACACGACCTCTCATCAAGAAGTCTTCTACTCAAGAACCTGAACGGTATGATGTTTAACTTTAAAAACTGCTTTGTTAAGCAACAGCTTTCAGACCCCCAAAAAGTAAAAAAGCTCGAGAATATATTGTTCGCCCGATGACAACAGAAGAAAGTCAGAAATGGAACGAAAAGGTTGCGAAAGAGCAGGAGAAAATTGAGAAATCTCTCCAGAACGAGTGGAAGAAGGAAGAAAAGAGAAGAGCCTCGATAAAGAGCACTCCTGAGGAAAAGCACGAGCCTGAGACGAGAACCTTCAGCGATAGCATAGCTTCAGCGTGTTTATTAGACACTTGGTCGCAAGAAGCGCAGGACGCTTACAAGTTGCTGGTTCAGTGTGGAGATGGGTTAAAATACCAGCCGATTCCAAGTGCTCCTGCTCCCCCAAGGCCACCACCTCTACCACAAAGAGAAGACCAGCGGGAGGATAATGGTCATCTGTCTAGTGATACGGATACGGAAGCTACCGTAGTACAAAGGAAACCGAGTCTTCCAAAATCATCCCCTTTCCCCGTCCCCAGCGGAAAAGTGGAATCCGTACAGGCTAAAAATAAGTCGATTGTGGTGCAGGAATTAGCAGAAGACGAGCAGAGTCCACTCAGACAACTGAGGAATTCTAATGGCAGCTTCAGAGCCCCTATCACTCCTTTAACAACCAAGAAACCTCCACCCCCAGTTCCACCGAAACCAAAGACTAGGTAGACATCTACGTCTATAATATTTTGAGCTTTTAGTTTGTAGAGTGATATCGCCACTGAACGAATATGCCTCCGGAGGAGGATTCGCACCCTCCGTAGCCAAAACGGTTCTGTTTTCAGAACGACAAACGGATGACATAATCAAGTTCTAGTGGGTCTTTGCATAACACAACACTTCTATAGTACTTCTTGCCGTTTGCCATCTCTACACATCGATTGTATTTCCATTGTTTTCTTCCCTTCCCCAACTACTGTTCTCCCCTTCAAATATTGCGATGTTCATAATACTTCTAATTTATAATACTTGGCACTCATGTCCGTTGCTAATTCTGACGGGTTATTATTTTCTCCATGTCGTTTCTCTTTTTGTACATGGGAGACAATCATTGTTAGATGTAATGACGCTTCAACGAATAAACCATCCACTGGGAGATTGAGCAATCATTGCAAGAGGATACTGTGGCAGTCGAACAGTAAGGCGCTAGACTTCCAGATTACTAAAACGAAGTCTGCATTATTTCAGTACTGTTTTCACCCCATGCCTTCTCTTAACGGTTATCGCTAACAATATGCAATATTTCCGCGTTGATTTCATTCCGTTCCCATTATTGCTGATTATCAGTCAAAGCATGAAACATTTCAGCTCTTGTTTCAATCCGTTCGTTTTCTTACCGCTTATCACAGAGAGACTGCAACATTTCTTCCCCTCATGACTTTTCTTGACGGTTATCGGCAAAAATTTGAAGTATTTCATCGCTTCTTTGATTCCACTTAACCGTTATCAACAAAAGTGTGAAATACTACAGCATTTGTTTGGTTTATTCTATTCAAGCTTATCAGAGATAGTCTGCAATGCTTCAGCGCTCGATTCACTCTGTTCCGTTTCTGGGTGGCCATCGACGAGCGCGCAAAATACGGTGCGATACTATCCATAAATTTATTGATTGCATTCATTTAGGAGCCTTATCGAAGTTAGCTCATCCTCGTGGTTCTGTAATGCACTAAAACGTACGCTAAAACGGACAATGCTTTTTCCCCTCATGACGTTTCTTGACGCTTATCGGGTTTGACGTCAGATTATCTCTCTTTACAATGCTTACAAAAACCTATGTTGACAGAAATGTCTTGTCTTGGATGTATGCACTAAGGCTTATTGAGTGAGCACTTTGTTTAGTGGTAGCAGTAAATTGTGTTTTTCTGCGATCGGATCTATTTTTGTCGCCAACGCAGTGGTGGATAGTAACACCCATCGCATCTTCGGGAAAAAGATTATCATAAGTAAATTTTTTCAATTTGTCATTTGTACGTATTAGCAATTTAAATGTAAGCCAGAGACTAAACGGTACGACTGGCGCCTGTTTATTAACATCGGATACCCCCGTAAACATAAGCTGTTTTCCGCGTCCACTGTTCCCAGATTAATTTTCCAAATGGTCGAAGCATTTAAAAATAAACAGATTGTGACTTATCCTGCGAGCACATTGCTCGGAGGAGGGAAAAAAGAAGACCGTACTGCGCCACGCATTTACCGGCCGCATCAAGGGGAAACTTAAGAAGTTTCGTAAAAATGTTTAGTTATTTTGGAAAAGCAGTGTGAGAAATTTACACTACATACACCGCGCGAGGTTTTGCGACAGACTCTTCGAACTATTTCTTCGACATGTATATCCTCTACGTCCATCGGGACTGAATTACATAATAGTAATACTAAATAATAGTAATAATAAAGAAAAACAATACACATTATCATTTCAGTTCCACAATCAGCGTCCTTATTCTTAAATTGGTACCAAAGGAAATTGTGAAATGTATGCATATAAATCAGCAACTAAAGTTGCACATTAAAAGTCCTACATGTTGGCTCCATTAACATTGATCGGACAGATTTCGACTTGAGAAGAACGTCTAACACTTGTTACAAAGAGTCCAATCAAACGAATCACTTCCGAGATTTCAAAGTGATCTTCGCAAATCAACACACATTAACCTCTCTTCAAACAGTTCTTTCAACAGTCAATGACGACAACAGCAGTAAAGCATCGAGTCGCGCACGAGTTGATGATCACATCAAACAGAAGTGTGGCGATCACCCTTGTAGTAAAGCGACTACATCGATGACGATGCAGTCACAGTTATTGGGAGAAATTCGACTGTTGTCCTTCCTTTCGTCCAGCCGGGCGTCCGTCTCGAGGCCGTTGCCCACTCACCTTGCGCGCGCGCCATGGCTGAGCACGCGAGCGTCCGTTCGCCCGCAGAGTTTGCACACGCACATTGTGATGCGCGACTTTTCCGCGTTTCCTTTCCATAATCCAGCCGCGCTTCTTCCGACCTTCTCCATGGTCGTGTCAGCGGGTTCCTGGGGTGCGAGAGGTCGCCGCGCAGAATACCCACTGAATCGAATGGCCGCCTATCGGACAACCGATGCATGCGTTATGATCGGTGCGGAATATCTAACAGCCGTCCTCCTCACCTTTCGGTTATTACCCTTGTTGTCGTTGCACTTTGTCCGCAATTCACGCGCTCTTCCCTTCTCGTTTGTTTGAGAAGGCACCTCATTGACCTCATCTTTAGCACACGTTTTCCCATCACGCGCTTGTAGAGCCTCTTGACTGCGGCAGGGTACGATCGATAGATTAATTTTATCCCGGCCACCCACGTCGATTGCTCTACGAGCTGACAAGATAAGAGAAGGGTACAAACATGTAGATATCGTCGCTTTCCACAAGTACATTCGGATCGGGCCGCCCGAACGCACATGCGTCACCTCGAGCAGCGCCACTCGTGCTTGGCGGATGAATCAGAACGTCATGTCCGAATAGACTAGAACAAATGAATTCGGATTTGGTTGACAACGTTGTGTTGATCACAAACGATCAACCAGCTCCGCAAATGCCCCGATCGATAGCCCGCAGTCTCCGCTGTTTATTGTCCCTCCCCCTCACTTTAATAATACACAGTTGTGTCACCTTCTTTCCCGTTTCAATTTCGCCCGTTTCGTTCCCTTCCCTTTCGTTTTAAGCTTCGGGCGCGCATCCCGCCTGGACTGATTCGGTGCTCTCGTTTACCCCCGATAGAAAGAGGAGCTAAACAATTTATTCGTCCGGTGTTGAATTAATCGCGCCTCGTTTATTCTCGCAAAAATTTCGCCGCCCTTCTCTCCTCTGTCACGGCAATTGTTGGCAGCCCTGAACGTTCCGAGGCCCGTCGGAGTCGCGAAAATATTTTGACTACGCGGCCATATTTGAAAGTGTTGTGGTTCGGAAGCTTGCACTGTGCTCCTGCAGTGATCAAATGGAGGACAAAGGGAGCATCACTTCATGCTTCCTTGTTGCATGCTCGCCAATCGTTAGCTGTGATGGCGATCACAGTTTTCTTATCGTCTCAGGAATGCTAATTAACTTCACAGCGATAACTTTTAGCTCTCCGCTGTCAATTGATTGAACGGTGCCTTTGGCATTAAATCGGTCGCCAACTCTTTTCTGTTGTTTCACAATCAACCTGTTTTCCCGCGATCTGTTTGGAGCGATCTCAATTATATTACACGTAAAAACAATCATTCACTGTTGTATTCAGAGGTTTTGTTCCATTCCTGAAAACTCGCGCCTCCACATGGCCGCCGGCGATGGAATTCGCGTGAGCATTTCCGAGATCTCCGAAGTCCGTGGTGATGGACTGGAGGCCCACGAACTGCTCTCGGTCATCTACGCGGCAGCGGAATTCCTTCTAAGGACGAAACCAGGCGTATTCTCTTCTGATCACCTTTTTATCACCCCCGATGGCACTATTCATGTACGACCAGGTTCTTGGCTCTGTTCTTGGCTCCGGATTAACCGGTTCGCACACGTTAACTCGATTTTCATGTTACCAGCATGTAACCTCTAATTTACACTAAAGCTTTGCCTGATATTGGGTATCAACCATCAACTAAATATTTAGGTGAATGTTGTGACACCAGAGGAAGTGGAAGAGGATTTTGTCCCACCGGAAGGGGAAAATGGAAGGAATAATCCGGGAGCTACGCATGTATGGTGTCTGGGAAAAGTTGCGCAGAGAGCCGGAGCTTCTACATGCAAAGATGTCGATTTGTTTTCGCTTTTGAATCTGATGACCGTCCAGTCTCCGTCTTCACGGCCGTCTTTACAGAAGCTGGTACAGATGACTCGCAACAAGATAGGCGATGTCGAAGCTGTCCCTTCTGTGCTTATGGAACTGTATGTGGAAGTAATGGGCGACGACGATGATCTCGTAAGCTCCGACTGAATTGATTGAACATTTTGTAATTACATCGTATTAAGAATGATCGATCGTCGTGCAGTTCTCTAAGTGAAACGTCATCTGTGGAAAACAAGGTGGCCGTGACAACATCCGCCGCCCCAGCACTTCCGATTCCGTTCGGTCACAAAAATCATTCCAATAGTTTCTCCTCGCACAACGATTCTGACTTTGATTCGCATAATGAAGAAACTACCAACAATGCGAGGATTCATTCGAAACCATCCACTTCGAGCGACCCGGAGGAAGAGCGCCCCGCTGTTCTCCAGACGAAGAAAGCGGAGATAACGCATTCCCCCACGGATTCATTTGAAGAAATGTTTGACAGAGTTCAGTCGGACAAGGGCAAATCCAGGAAAACCCTGGTGCAGCCGATAGAAATGCTTATGGGGAAAACATCGCCTTCGTCGCGATTGTACGATGACAACGAATTTGCGATCGTACGGGTCGCAAGTGAGGACGATCTTGTAAACGACGCTTTCCAAGACGATATTGTCAAGGCACCGTCGCCCGAGAGGTACATTTGAGAACTGTGTACGCCTAATTTATTAATCTTTGTTAGAACTCCTCAAACTTCTAACCAGACAGAGTTTGGTTTCTCTACGAGTACACCACAAAGAACACCACTTAGCAGCACTCTACCACCCGTGGATGAGGATCAGCCGCTTTCGCCGATTTCGGAGACCAGTGAGGAATCTGGATCTCGTCCAGGTAAATTTATTTTCCCATAGCAGGCACCAGACGTGTTGTCACGAAGGTGATTCATGTCAACGTTAACGACGAAACTGTTAACGAGAATATATAAACAAATCTGAGCCTGAGTCAGTATCTTTAAAAGCTAAAAACGTAACCTTTGCAGCAAGCACCGCAACTCCGACCAAGGAAACTGGTACTCCATTCAAAGCAAGTCCTCCTCGATCACCTCCGAATCCATTTTATGAGGAGACTGATTCCTCAACTCCAGTGATAAAATCAGCACGGCGACGATCCGAACCTTACCCAATCGAAGACACATTTGCCAAATTTGTAAGTTAACAGTCGTTTTACACTTGTCACAACTGAACACAGTGTCAGTTGCGAAGTGTTTGTAGATGCGGGCGATTTGTCAACGAGGCGACTCGCGCGCCGATCATTCCGCTCGTTACCGATTTTGCGTTCTACTTGTTCACTAATTATCGATCTGTTGTATTGCAGCCGAAATCCTCTCCCCTTAACAGAGCAGAGAGTCGTAAGGAAAGCACCATTGAGGAAGCATTTGCCGCGGCAAGGTTACTACAGCAACAACAACAAAACGAGAAGGAGAATGGTACCGAGTGACCATTCGGTGACAGTAAATTAAATTCGATCTTCAGGTGTAACAGACTCGACGTCCTCGTTCAACCGAAAGAATTCCCTAGTTCCCAGTCGTATTAGCAGAAGGTCAAGTCGACGAGGAGGCACAATGAACCGAAAAAAGGTAAGAGTTACGGACCTCACTGTCGCTTACGGTAACAGATCAGTTGATTAAAAATTCACCGTTTGCTTCTTTTAAACGTCTAAAAACTGCTTTTGCTCCGCCTTCTGTGTTGAAAATGGGTCTTTAATCTGGAACTCAGTTTGGGTGCCAACAACATGACTGTCAGCTTTGGGTTCCAATACCTGTAATCCCTTTAACACATTCGATGTAAATGAAGCTCAACTGAATGTAAAATATCCCTGTTGTCTAAAAACATAACTTGAATCCGGGCTATTTCTACCAACACTGTGCACCGAGCTTTTATACTGGTTATGATTGTGACTGACTAACAAAGTGTTCTTTATTAGAAGCTCAATAATTACCACACGTTCATGTAGCGAGACGTTTTATCGCTTTGTTTGTAACAAGTTTAACTAATACTCTTATTAATGTCAGACGTCATATGTATACTTCAGTGTAAAACACTTTTAGACTGGCAAAAAAGTACAAATTAAATGTCTTCGTGATCAACTACTTCTGAAAATTGACGAAAATACATACACAGTACAATTCTTGCGTTCACGACCTACGGCCCGTCTTATTTTCTGCGTTTTGTCCAGTTTTAAATCTCTCTATGTATAATTAAATCCAACGTCTGAAACCATTTATATACGTTTGCCTGCTTCAAATTACTTATTTCCACTGTGCTAAGTAATTTAGCCTTATATACAAACACCCTGTATTATCTTTATTTTAATGCTTCATGATTTTATGCAATGAGTTTTCGCAATAAATAGGCGAATTTGATGAAAAAACCATGCCACCATAAATTGAAATTGGTTGGAAACGTAGGTCATATTTTGAAGAGCTGCATGTCGTTAGTGGGGTAACAATTAGTCCCCGGTTTAATCTGAATCCATTTGGCCTCACAGCAGGGGTTCACTGTAGTGCGCCATTTTGCAACTGTCACAAGGACATTGAAAGGTGTTTGTTTCAGGCGGTCGCAGTTCCCGAATTTATCCAGAAGAGCACACGCCCCAACATTCGACTCACGGCGTCCAATGTTAGAAAGGTGCGTTTTTCGATTCACATGTGAGGCGCACAGAGATCCAAACCGCACGATCCCGGCATTTCTGTTGCCCCATCCACCGCTCTCTATTTGAGCATTAATATATTCAATGATCGTGTGCAAGCCATCGCGTACTGAAACGTTTTGTTTTCCATTGTGGAAAAAGAAATTTTCATGCAGTGGAGGATGGTGGATACGGTACGGAGCGCTGTGGTTTGTTTCAATCGCTTCTATGCTAGGGATGATAATCAACTGGTCGTATTTCAGAAGAAAATGACTCTTCACCGGGTTGAGCAAAGCTCTGTATTGGTGCAACTGCTGAACGGTCAAAAGGTCGAAGTCAGATGTAGAACAGACATACATGCTGGAGAGATCTTCGAACTTGTTGTTGCACACGCGAATCTCAATGAAAACGCGCTGTTCGGATTGTCTATTTGCAATGGTAGGTTCACCAAACCGTGACCACTGGAGACGGAGTTCTTCATTTCCTTCGATGTGTCTTAATTGTTTCGCTTTAGATGGGGAACACATTTTCTTGGACTCAACTCAACGGTTGGAGAAGTTCGCACCACCAGCTTGGAAGAACGAACGGAAAGCCATGACGCGAGCTCCATTTGTATTGTATCTGCGCTTCAGATATTATCCCCAATCCTTAGATTTTGTGAAGTAAGTGCCAGAGGCGGCTATTTAACTTTACGCGGTGGTTGCAGGACTGACGTTACGATGCATGAATTGTACCTACAATTAAGAAAGGACATTTTGGATAATCGGCTTCAGCCAAAGAAGGATACGGTCTTCGAACTTGCGGCACTAGCCCTGCAGGCAGAATTTTCCGATAGACCTACAATCCAAAATTTAGAATATTTCCAGTTGGAACATTATTTGCCGAAGGTACGGAGAATTGATTCTTATCTTCTGTAACTTCGCCATTATCGTGTCTGCTATTGAAATTGACACATCCATATTTAGAAATTCTACGCATTTGAAGCTACAAACCGTCTACAAAACATACTTTCCGAACTCCATTCCCACTACACTGGCATGAAAGCTCAAGATTCGGAACACCGCTTCATCCAAATATGTCAAGCTGAAAGAGATTACGGTGCCCATTTCCATAAAGTGTATAGACAAAAACCAGGTTCCAATCCGAACACTGACCGGTTTTTGCCTAACACCTTGTGGATTGCAATAATGCCCAGAGGAATTATGGTCTGTGAGGATCAGGTAGACAGCTATCGAAAAAATATTAATCATAAGGATGACAATTTAGAATGACATGCGCAACATTATTGAAGAACATCCTTGGCACAAAACACAAACCCTACAATTCGACAAGAAAAGATTTGTGATTGCTTGGTATGATGATACAGAAAAAGTGCGCCAGTCGGTGTACTACACTGAACATTACACCAAGTAGGACACTTTTTTAGTGTGACTGGTCCTAAAATCGCGTTTAGAAGCAGCTACTTTGTACGATTCTCGGCTTCCCAGCATCGCTATATGATCAAGATGAGGCACATGCAGGCAACACTGGGATCGGAAGGACGGACAGGAAAGAATATAGACGTCGCAGTGGACTCACAATTCAACACTCTTGTCACGGAGAGGAAACCAAAATCAATAGAAACTCAGATGTCTGTTGAGACAAATATGTCATCGGCTTCCAAAAGACCTCTTCAGCAAATCAGCGCTGAGGCACTGAATGTCAGTGTTCCAGCGAGTGACAGAACGTTTTCAGAACCAAATAATAACGAAACGATAAGTGGTAAGTTACAGATGCAAATCTTACAAGCGAAAGAATGAACCACAAAAGGTGACAAAATTGCTGCCAGAGCAACTGTAAATTGAAATTGGAAAGAAGTTTT
>KN168363.1:50812-62568 GCA_000757755.1 Steinernema glaseri
TATCTAATATTTTTATGCAACAATGTATCCCGTTTATGCTTGCTCTTCAAATATTCCGTACTAACAATGAGATCAAAATCTATCGGTTTTTTGTATGACAACTAATTGATGGTCGCCCTCATCCAGTATAATAGAACTCCGGAAACAGGAAGTACTCAATCGAACGGTGCCAAGAACACACGTATCCAGCACGAAAGTTCACAAAGTAACGTATGTAGCAATTACTTAAGCTAATAAACACCTCACAATCAGTTCTGTCTCTATTTTGTGTCAGTTTTATGTCATTTTGTGTCAAATGTGTCCCATGGCTGTGGCACATGTCACAATCAATGACAAATCCTTCGAATATAAACAGCGTAATTATTCCATACGGATTGAATCCTGCCGAAATCTACCGTAAATGTTTACCGTATCCCGTGACACAGAAAAAAGTTCGTCGTTATGGGTAGCGATATAATCCACCGATGCACCCCCGAGAACAGATCTTAGTTTGTGATATAATGTGGCAGTGGTGAGTTGAAACAAGAACGAAGCAGAGCGTCACGTCATGTTCCATTTTTCGCTAATCGACCTTGTTTGATGTTTTTATTTTATGTTTCACTGTTAGATTTCGTTTCTTGCTTCTTTGGTAACAGTAACAAGGTTAAAGGCAAGCCTTGCAAATCAGTTCATACCGTAAAAACGAGAAAATAAAGAATTAATTGTCCATATATTGGCTTCCTCGGCATCTTTCCCGTATAACTGTCGTCGCTTATTCAAAGGGGTGTCCCGACTCCGCTTCCGTGTCGATGACCCAGTCATGCTATGATCAGCATTCGTAACGCTCGCGCATCAACTTCGCCAGAATAACGAAAACAAACACGCAAAAACTATGCGTGAATATATGGTGGGAGCCGCCATTCACCATTGTTGATGTCTGCGCGAGCGTGTGACTTCTCAGGTTTCCAAAAGTACCCGCCGTGTATTCACGCACCTGAGCACTGCATCGGCTGCAGCACAAATGCACCTCTCGCGCGCGCTGTCATCCCATCTCCCTCGCGAGGGAGATTTCCTGGCTCGTCACCACTGCCGAGACATCCTTTATCAATTGAGTCCATCTCGCATCAGCGTTCAGCCGCGAGCTGCACAGTTCAAAATTGATGTTTCTTTTGTTTCAATTTCAGTGTCAACAGAAATGACGTGCTTTGATCGCTTTTCGCGTATGCCTTTCTTTTAATTTCTCTTTCAGGCCATCCTTTCTCTTCTGGAGCGGACAAATAATGCCGTTGAATACACCGCCGATGGCTGTCTTCGGATGCCTCCTGTCTTTGGCCGTCATATTCTACCTATGTAAGTCGTTTTAAGACCAATTGTAATGATCGTCGATTGATATTTTCAGTATTGCCCAATGACAGCGTGACTTTGGTAACTTCTCGTAAGATGTAAGTCTCTCAAAAATCCACCTCATTTTATGAATTACCTTTATTTCAGCGAAGCCAGAAATGACGCGGAACTGCTCGAGAAGATGCACAATTTGCAAGCGCAAATGAACGACATCCGTAATGAGCTTAAGAGGAGTCAGGAGACAAGGTAAACATCACGATTTATCCAGCTGAAATAAATATAGCGAATCTATTGAGTTCTATGGACTAATGTAAGAAAGACGGGTTCCCTATAAGTTTTAATTTCCCTATAAGTTTAACTGCGCCTATATAAATGACAGGAAGGGATGATGCCAGTTTGTTCATTTAATATCAATTCGGTAAAGTTCATGTATCTAATTTCATTATAGTTTCAGGATAGCTGATAAAAACTATCTGTCCGTCAAATTCAAGAACGAAAAGTTCCGGAAAAGAATCCTGGTCACTGGTGGTACTGGATTCGTCGGATCGCATCTTGTCGACAAACTGATGAAGGATGGTCACGAAGTCGTTGCGCTGGACAACTATTTCACCGGGCGCAGACGAAATGTCGAACACTGGATCGGCCACCCGAACTTCGATCTCGTACACCACGACGTCGTGAACCCGTACTTCATCGAAGTCGATCAGATTTACCATCTGGCTTCGCCTGCTTCGCCTCCCCACTACATGCACAATCCGGTGAAAACTATCAAAACGAACACCATTGGTACGATAAATATGTTGGGACTGGCAAGGTATGGAACGCGTCCACGCTCTCATTTATTGAATTGTTCAGAAGAGTAAAGGCCCGCGTTCTCCTCGCCTCTACGTCGGAGGTGTACGGCGATCCTGAAGTCCACCCTCAACCGGAGACGTACTGGGGGCATGTAAACACGATTGGACCTCGATCATGCTACGACGAAGGAAAGCGAGTGGCTGAATCGCTGATGGTCGCGTACAACAAGCAGGAGAAAGTCGATATTAGAATAGCAAGAATATTCAATACGTTCGGGCCGAGAATGCATATGAACGACGGGCGTGTAGTTAGCAATTTCATTCTCCAGGCACTACAGGGCGAGGCCATTACGGTAGGTAAAAATGTGCTGGATGAAACTCTTTATGGGATTACCTTCTTAATTATACTCTGTGGAATATGTCAAGAAGGGTGTTGCCTATTGATGTTGTCCAGGTGCCTGTCAGCTGTTCCAATATGCATGATAAAAAGCAAGTTACTTATATTATACCTTCAGA
Source organism: Steinernema glaseri (assembly GCA_000757755.1). Lineage (NCBI taxonomy): Eukaryota > Metazoa > Nematoda > Chromadorea > Rhabditida > Steinernematidae > Steinernema > Steinernema glaseri. The sequence continues at coordinate 53,446 of KN168363.1, forward strand.
TTTATGGCGATGGAAACCAGACTCGCTCCTTCCAGTACGTGGACGATCTTGTTGACGGGCTTATTGAACTTATGAACAGTAATACCACTTTACCAGTGAACATCGGTAATCCAGAAGAACATTCCGTCAGTGACTTTGCTCGCATTATTCGCGATTTAGTCGGTTGGTGTCCGCGTTTTATGCTGTGCTCATAGACAGTTTCAGGAAGCAAGAGCGAAATTGTGCACCACGCACAGCAAGAAGACGATCCGAAACAACGAAAACCCGACATCCGGAGAGCCGCTGAACTGTTGCATTGGAAACCGAAAGTGTCTATGACTGATGGCCTGAAAAAAACAATCGACTACTTCAAGCGGGAACTGGAGACAAGGAAGGAACAAGTTGCCAACGGGCAGTTTAAGCCTGTGCTTGACTACCAAGTCACCCAAGAACTGCTCAATCGGTAACTGGACATTGAATGCCAGCGCTCAGACATTCAGCACTCCTTTGATCTGTGATATATATATTTATTCGATAGATTTTATGATACAGGTGTTCACAATGCAATTCATCCTGCACTGCGGAGTCGTTTTACCAAATGAAGGAAAATAAATAAATTTCCGAGTTTTATGATGTTTCCACGGAAAGGTGAATTTATCATGGAATGAAGAGAAATAAATGTAAGTTTGAACTTTAGAAGATGCTGACCTCATCCAGCGCCAGGCTAAAGTTATCGAAAAAATTTATAACAGAATGTCGCACTCATGTAGCGCCTGTTGCTGGGACTTAACCGGATGTCACGCTGCGCACATATATAAGTACAGTGGGTCGTTTCTAGCATGATGCCGGTGTTCTTTCTGCCTTTTTATATCACGACTAAATATTTACCGGCCAGTTGTGATATTTCTAAAAATATGAAAAAAAGGAAAATGTTCCCTGAATAAAAGCTGCACCTGTAATAAATCCGTCGGTCAGACTGCGCAGACACCGTCGAAGTTCCACCATTCAATTCCAATTAACGTAACCAGTTTTTTTTCCTATCAAATGATCGATCGTCTTGCCGCCATCTTAGATAGTGCTCAGCGATGCATTCGAGATGATATTATTTCTATGTTTCCTCCTATTGACTCCTCTGTTCAACCCATCATCATGTAAGGCCCTACAAAATCAATCCTTACATGCTTCCCTTCCCTAGGCATCACGGTTTCACTTGTGAATGTGCGTGCGGTGTTTCTCCAGCATATACGAATTCCGTTCCCAAGCACCACGACGACTCCTGAGCTCAAGGAAACCACAACTATACCGTTCGGGGCCGAAGGTAATGTGGTTCCAGAACGGAGTGATGATGAGAAATTGGATCGTTCCACTCCAGACATAGTTTCGGATTCTCAACCTACAAGGTGAGCAAATAAACTTTTTCGGGAAATCGAATGTAAACCAGTGTAACTGCCTTTTTTCAGAGTAGCTTGGGTCACGGGTAAATTAAATAACGCAGTGTGCGTATTGTTGACACAATGAAGATGTAGCTTCCAGCAAAATATTGTTTTGTACAGATATGTAATGTATTTAGTGCTGATCAAGGAATCTCGATTACGGAAAGTGTGCAAGCAATATCGCCTGATGTGAAGGAGTTCCCGGGCACAGTAGACACTTTGAGCTCCGATCATACACTGTCTACCACCAGTTCTTCAGTTTCACTGACTTTGAGCACTGGCTTGTCAGAGATTGGAATCAAGGATGTGCCTCATAAAATTCGCCATGAACATAACAATCACGAAGAGAGTCAACATTATAATGATGATCACCTCGAAATACAACCTGCGATTCCGACCACACAAGATCTTCTACAAACGCAGTCAAAATCCAGTGAACACCATCCATCGCCGTCAATTTACTACAATCAACAAACGGATGTGCTAGCGAAAACTACGTCGACCTCTTTTATCCAAACTAAAGACATCGAAGAGGAAACAACACAAACCGTATTTCCAGATATCGCGGATATTTATATCACGCAATCTGCTCTATTGTCAACTCCGGAAGTATTAGAGCAAATACCAACTATATTAACAGTTGATGTTAACCTTACTGAAATAGGGCTTCTTACGGCACCTCACAAAATCCGCCACGATCACCATATTCCTGAGAAACTCACCGAAGGGGACGACAGTCAGTTTCGTTCACCGAAAGTCGTCAACAGATCGTTTGTGGAGACGCATGGCCTGGAAGATGACGAGGATTACACCGACGACCGGGAGGAAGGATCTGCAGCGGATATGTCCTATTTTAGTACATCTTCTTCCCCTATGGACGCTGGGGAAGAAGCAAGTGTTTCCAGAACGATGTCGGCACACGAATCGACTGCAGAAACAAAAAGAGAGACAGATACGTCATCCACTATACAAGTCGACACAAGCACGTCGACAATACCCACAACAACAACAACAACAACAACTACAACAACAACAACAACAACTGAAATTACAACACCGAAGACGCTAATCAAGAACAACACGACCAGTAAGTCGATTTCTTTCTTGCTTTATTTGGGTTGGAATTAAATATGTTTGTGAGAGAAGTGAGCTGTCTGGTTATAAAAGTACTCTTCAAATAGAGTACACATTCAGTTCGGTATACTAGAAAAGATAAATAATTCGACAAATTGAGATTCAATGTAGCCACTTTAGTGGAAGCATTCGAGAACATAGATCCTGAACAGTTTCTCCTTCATATGGACGCTCTAAATCGGACCGAAACTGAACTTCGTGAATTGCTCATGAACACTGATTACCTCAAACAGGACTTCGGCTCCACAAGCAGAGACTACGGTAGCAGTTACATTTTGCCAGTGCTCAAGTCTATAAAGTACGACAACAACAGCGTGCCCCTCTTATTCTCAGGTATGACATAGATTTCAGTGCAGTCGTATCCTTTTCTAGATGTTCCTTTAAACGTTCTTGTTGAACTGAACATCATTCATTTGGCGAATTTTGATTCACAGCAGATGGAGTATACCATAGATTTGGAGCTCAGAATGCGATGGTTTGACATGAGGTTAGCGCTGTGTGGAAGATATCGCTAACTTCTGATCTTACAGGCTTGCAAACAAGTACCCGAAGCCCGTCCGGATCCGCGAGTTGCCCGTCCTGGAGCAGATCTGGAGACCTGATCCATACTTTGTGAATTCAAAATACTCCTATTTCCACCTCGTTTCGTTTCCGAACTTCAGGATGAGAGTAATGCCATCGGGACTGGTGTCCTATACGATGAGGTATGTGGTAAATTAATACACGATCGTTCCGTGCTTTTCAGAGTGACCCTCCTACCAGCTTGTCAAATGGTGTTTTGCCGATTTCCACACGACCGCCAGCAATGCGATCTCATGATCAGCTCCAGTATGTTCTTTCAACCGATTTCAACTCGTTTTGTCTGGGAAATTCTTTTTCTCTTATAGTAATGCCTTTCTTCGATTTTATTCAGATACCTCGGTGGCCATTTTGGCAATTCAATAGCTATATTTTTAGAGCAAAAGCGACTTCAACATATTAAATGCTTGTTTTTCCTCGTAGAATAATTTGCATGATACGTACATAGTCGCTCATAACAATCTGTTGCAGTCGCTTTTCCGCGCCAAATGGTCAATCTGATCTGGAGCGACACGCCAGTTAACTTCGCAAATAGACTCGCCCTCCCGGAGCTGAAAATAACAAAGATGGCGACGGAGACGTGTGCCGTAGAGGGAAAGCTTAGTACGTGTTCCCAATTAAAATTCGATGAAAAGTAATTTATCACTATGCTTTCAGTAGACGCCACGTGTTTGCGGCTCGTCTTTTTCCTAGAACGCGACGGTGGACGGTTCATTGTCGAAAAATACATCCCCAGCACACTGGCCATGATGTTCGCCTGGGTGGCCCCTTATGTACCGTATAACTATGAAGATGTTCGCATTATCACGCCTATTACGGTACTGCTCACGTTGGTCCAAATGGAAAAGGGCGACGAGGAAGTGAGAACGAGCTACTTGACGTCGCTGGACACGTGGTTCGCTGCGATGAAAGCGTTCAGCGTACTTTCCTTGGTTGAGTCTCTGTTCGTACTAGCTTTGGTGAAGCAAAGTAGAGCCATGGTGGGTTTTTTAGCCGGAATTAGAAACAAAGAGAACTAACTAATGAGCATTACAAGGCATCAAAATTGATGCAGCGTTTTAATGCGACGCGCATAAAATTTCAGCGCAGAAATGAATAACACGTGTGCATGGGAACTAATTTACCAATTACGCTCACGTCACTTTAGATTGATGCCTAAAAATATGTTTACTGTTTGCTACGCCACTCTAGCAACACATAACAGAAACGCTTCTGGCTACTGTTACGTTTGTTTCCGGAGTAAACACTGTTGCACATATGATGCAGAGTTCTAAATAAATTGGTGCAGTTTTGTTCTTATTGTGCTAATAGTATTTTATTTGTGTTATGTCCTTAAGCATGCAACTGGTAATTTTACAAAACTTGCTGATAGCCCTATTGCAATGAAAAACATCATGAAAAACATAGGTGATGTCCAGCAATGCTGATGGAAGTAAATACTGTACGTTAAACAAATTTCAAAAGATTTTAACATATTTCACTTTGATAACCGTCAATCGTTGAAACGTAGTAAAATGAGCTATGAATTATTTCTGCACCAATTTATTTTTTTTCCATTTCATTTCAAGAGGTTGAAATGTTTCCGATGACTTTCTATAACACTCCACAGTGGAACTGCATAAAATCGTGACGTGACGTTTGCTCTTTGATGAAACATGGTTATAGATAATCACCGGAAACGTTTTAAACTCTTATTATCCGTAATTGAAAACGAAGGAAAATAAAAATGCCGTGTTGATTACCAACCGTAAATAAGCGAAGCTAATCGTAAAAAAATATGAGCAATAGTTCCAATTTACTTCGATAACCGTCAAACATTGGAACGTAATGAAAAGAGCTATGAATCATTTCTGCGCCTCATTTATCAAAGAATTTGAAATATTTCCGACGGTTTTCGATAACAACTTATAGTGGAAATGCTCTTTTTCTATGCACTAAATATGCTAGTCAGATGCACTGCAGATAAAAAATTGTGGTGGAATGAACGTAGTTCTAACTTATTCAAAGAACCAGTTTTCTTGTTTCTCAAACCACGCTATCTGTTTGTGAAAATTGTTTTGAGGTCAACCCATCATTTGTCAACCTCAATCAGTAGACTGGCCTTTCTTAGTACATCATCAATTGTGCGCGGAAACAATTGTGTATCTACGATTGTTGAGAAAGGGTGATTGCCCGTTTGAAAATCGGTATGGCGCTTTCAAAATAATTTATCTCCCGATCTTAAGACAATTCTCCTCACGAGCATAGATTTTCCTTGTGAAAACAGATAGTTCCATGGTTTTGATGTGCATAACGTAATACACTACACTGTAGTGTTGACTACAGTGTGTTAACGGGAAAAATACCGGGATAATATTTGTCCACAGTGTGATGTCAACAATATTTCAGGAAAAAGAAGCTCAAAAGGCAACAAACCAACTCGAAAAGGCCAACTTCATCCTGGAGAGTAAACGAATCCGACGCCTATACCACCACCTGGACAACATTGCTCGTTTCCTCTCTCCGATCTTCTTCATCCTTTTCTTCGGCTATTATGTGCTTTTCATCGCCCAAGGCGATGAGCACACCTGTGTGTCAAAGAACTACGGCATATTCTGACTATTCGGTTTGTTTGAGATCATCACTGAACGAGGAGGACGGACAACAAGCATGTCAATCATAATGTGTACAAATGGGTCTCAAAAAACGTCGATCTGAAAGTGATAAGGGTGGTATGGAAAATCAACGCAACTGAGACGAACGAAAACTGCTTCGTGGAAGCAACACTCGGCGAAATGCGGAGCGGAAGTCACGGGAGAAGGCTGAGTAGAGCAAAGGGTTTATCGCCGAATTTGAGTATCCCAGCCAAAAGGCTAAAGTGAACAGCCATTTGGGGATGCACGATGGCACGGGACACGTCTTGTAGGCCTAGAGGTGAAGGATAGATTGTTCGAAGAAAGAAAGAATTACCTGAAGAATGTATATTATGGTGAAGGGAAGCCAACAGATGGTGAAGCATCCGACCACGACAGCGATGGTCCTGGCCACGCGGAGTTCAGTGCGCAGAGAAGCGCGGTTAAAGTTTAGCATGGGATGGAGGAGAGAGCGTTCACTGAAAGATATATATTCTATATGTAACAATTTTACTTGTTTCTGGCTATTTTGCAGAAAACCTACCTTTGCGGGGTGTCCTTCTTCGCGCCGATGAAAGCCATGATCATTGCTGGGTACCACACCGTTTTCTGCGCAGGCTCTCCAATCAGACTGTTTGCTCGTATAGGACTTATCGACCGGGGATCCAGAGAGTTTTTTGAGTTTGCACTCTCCTTGATCTGTATATGACCTGCTGAGGATATCGAGGTTGGTGAAGGATACTGTGACGTTGGCAGTTGCAGGAATTGTTTAGTCTTGAGCGGATGCTGATGAACTTGTTCCGCGGCGAGTGCTCCCATCTCCCCGCCTGGCGCACTATTCAGACTTGTCAGCGAGTTTCCAGTGCTACGTGAATCTTGATGGGAAGCGGCTGCTGACGTAAAGCGGCTCGCCTGTTTCCGGCACGAGTGATTCTGAAGATTTGATAAGAGGGTGTAATTTATGCATCAATAGCAACGGTCTTACATGAATGTTGTCGTCCCCACGACGATGGACGCGCAAGAAAACGGACTCTTTATCGGGAATCCCATAGAACGACGTTTTCTGCGGACGATGAGAGTCGGAAACAGTACGCAGGATGCAGACGTTGAGCCAGATCTGCAAAATCACTAGTGGAAAGAAGGAAAAAGTTAAAAAGCAGTTGATATGGCTCTATTTTGAACAAAATTTGAATGGATTAGGTTTAGAAAATGTAAATGTTCGTGTCTGTCTTCCGTCAAAACGACCCTTTAATATGTTTGGAGAAAAGTCTCTATCTGAGCTGATTCGCTGGTATTTTACCATCCTACATGCAAAGTAACTCCCGCAATGAGTATCATATTGTAAATCTATCAATTGCCACCCACGAATTTAAGATAGACATGGAAAACTAACCATCAAAATCGCCGGAAGCACGAACGAAAAAACAGCGGAGAAGATGATGTAGTTGTGGTTGCCGCCAGTCGGCGTGCACATGACTGAGTTCAGTTTCTGAGGGAAGAGCATGTCATATATGAGTGGAGGGACGGCTAGCAGACCCGATATGGTCCAAACTAGGGCGATCATTATTCGCGTCATTCTGCAAGGGGAATGACACTTGCTGCGGAAGGATTGGAGCCAACCTACCTTGTAGATGAAATAAAACGATATTTGATTGGCTGCCGTACGGCCATATACCTATCGAAACTTATGGCAAGAAGGTTGTAGATGGATGCCGTGCTGAGCCACACGTCTAGAGCAAGCCATACCTCGCACCACAAATCTCCAAGTAGCCAATTGGACGAGTATTCCTAAAAGATGTGAATATGGCAATTTTATGGAATTCGGTCGCTTGGTTAATGAAGATTAGGAGGGAGCGGTGTTACCTGGTAGATGGAAAAGGGCAGTATGACCAGTCCCAGCAAGAAATCGGAAAGTGTTAGAGACAGTACGATGAAGTTGGTTGTGGTATGCATGGATTTCTGTGACACGATGACATATAGTACAAAAATGTTGCCACAGACGACCACTAAGTCGACCATTCCGAAAACAATGGCCACCCACATCGGTGCCATACTTTGCTATGCTCTCACTCTGTAAGAAAAACATTTATCGTTTGAAGGGACACTTAACTCGCCAATTGTTGTTATTATGTTCCATCGCAGCTCAAGCGTCATTAAGCAGCAACGTAGCCAACATTAAAGGACAGCACGACACGTAGAATGCAGCGAAACGAAACAAGAACATACGTCCTTAGGGCGCCACTTGCGCACGCTTCCTTTTTTGGGATGCTCTACAAACACAAAAACATGTCATGCCCAATCTCAAATTATTAAAAACACGCAAAATACTATTCTACGTATATCGTCGTACCACCATTACTCAACGTGCGATTGAGCCCAGTGAAGAGGCCAAGAGGAGGAGGGGGCGGAGTAGGAGGAGGTTCTGAGTGCCGTCGCCGGCGACTGTCTGATGGAACGACGTCCAGAGATCAGATTCAAGGGGACAACCGCGAATTTCTTTATGGAAATGACGAACCATAAATAAATTGCAGATTGCGATGCTTGTAGTGAAACATCACTGCAAGTGCTTACAGTGAAATATTACTGCAACCACAAAGGATGAGCCTACCGATAAGAAAAAACGGGCGGTGATATGAGTTAAAATAGCTTTCTATTCTACATCCCTCGTCCCAAAAGAGACGAAAACTAACAACGAGTCATTCCTTTCGACTTCCCCTTTTTTGGTTCGATAGTTTACAAAGCAAACTTTGTTTAGAAAACTGCCGTCGGAGCTATCGGAGACTCGTCTATAAATAAGCCCGCCTGCCATTTCGTAACAATTTCGTACTTCTAAAGTTATGTGTAGAATATGTAGTGTGAAAAGCGGAACACTAACAATTTGCCAACGCGGCACATTATACATGTTATGACATTCAAGTGATCCTGCAATAGTATATCCTGCAATACATGATGGCGAACGAAACCCTTAAAACGCCGAAGCGCGACAATTTGCCAAAAACAACTTGGTACATACTCTATTTGTGAATACGTGGGGAAACGCAACCTGATTTTATATCAAATGACAAGAATCGTTTTCAAGCGGTTCTTGTTAATCTGCTAGTCCGTCTGATCTCGGCATTCTTGTGCAAAAATCCTTTTTTTGCCACTTCTCGATCAAACAGACAAAACATTGGTATCTAATATCCGCAAAATATCCTAACATAATATTCCACATTTTTAAAATACCCTTATGGTTTTTAAGTATGTTAAGAAGCAGAGAGCAAACAGTCGCTAATCCGTCTATATCGGGATATTTATAGAAATAGTTTCCTTTTTTCAGCATCTATATCAATATTCGTTTTTGCTAATAGCGGTAGAATATAAATAATATATGAAGAGGTAATTTA
>AZBX01003473.1:0-10312 GCA_000757755.1 Steinernema glaseri
TATATATATTTATTGTTATTTATTATAAGCGTTGATATTTATTTCAGCAAATGCTTATTTTAAATCCCCGGAATTATAAGTTATTTTTAAATTATTTAAATGGGAAGAGGGTGCAACGCATAACATTTCTCTCCGGTCGTCTGGCGCTCGTAATGTAATAAAAAGTGCGCATTCCAAAGTCGTAAAAAGTCCAAAATGTTTAATATAAGTGCAACATGTCTTGCACGCAGGAACGGAGAGGTGGATTGACAATAACAGCTTTAATGTTAATGCTTAAATCATCAGAATCATAAATTATCCCTGTGATATAGATAGAACGTATTTCGTTCAAATCACACAGGGTAATGTCCAAAGTGTATACTCCAGAAAAGGAAACATTTATGGCTCGTACTTCTGATTGGTCCACTTCATATCGGTTGTAAGAATGGTCAAACAGGCAAAAAACAGCCAAAAATCGTCCCATAGCTCATAGGGAAAATCTTGGAAAGAAATCTCCGATATCTCCAAACTGACATCGCATGACTTCTTATCCGACAACCCGAACCCTAAGCAACATTGGTCGATACTAGGTCTCTTTTCTTGAAGATTACGATAACGTAATTCATGCTATTTCTATAGTTCTCTAGGGTGTTTTGTGAGCCCTCTTGTCACCGAGTTTAGGAAATATATTGAGCAGCTATCAATATGAATATTTGGCTCTATAAGGGTATGAACAATCTAGTTCTTTAACTAACAGCTGTTTGTAATATTAGAACTATAAAATGAAACTGTTTTTTATTCTATTAGAGAACTATGTTGTTTATTTGAAACTATAATATTGATTTTCTTTGAAATTTTGTAGCACGAAGGGCAAAAGATAGTGCCTCACTAGGTTACCCAGTAGCTCCCATCTCACCGCCAATAGATCCTAAACCCCAAGATCGATCTGGTCGCTCTCCCGACGGAAGTGGCGCCGTGATGAGCCCCACGCGCCACACGCAGCGAGTTAATTACGCAAGCGATTCGCGATCGGCGCGTCATCGGAGCCCGCTGGCGGGTTTGCAAACTCCCTTCTTTGTTCCGCGCTGTTGCAGCCGACGCTTGAACAGCCTGGGGGTACTGTAGGTGCTTCTTCTCCGTCGCCTTTCCCACCGAAAAAAGAGAAAACAAACGTTGTCATAAAACGGCGCTAATCAAGGCGCGACCCCTCAAATATGAATTTGCGATCGGTGTCAATCGATCGATTTCTCGCGGCGCTTCGCCTTCTCCGCCACAAGATTCCGACCGATCGATGATTCCACTTCTCGTGCTCGCCCTTCGGACGCTCGTTTCCGAAAAGCCAAAGCGCAAAGCACGTTCCGGGAGAGAGTTGCGGGGTTCTTTGCACTCGACTTTGTAGTTCCCTTTTTTGGCTTGGGTTTTAAACGATACGGACAATCTTACAGCTTTATTGAATCTGTGTGGTTTCCTAAAGCTATTTTCTTGTACTACTTCTATTCAAACATGTTCCAAAGACGGACTAGAGTCACGCTTACGCAGGTTTCTTCTTATACCCACTGTATTCGCCTAGATCGTCCTTTTGACTAGATCTTTTGTTTATTTTTTTTCAGTATCTGTATAGGAAAAAGTTGTCTGGAAAACGTGTCCAGCGGCTCCACTGTTGGCTGCAGTTTCGTAGATATTAAATGTAGATTGAGTGTGTCCAAGGGGTACTGTAGGTACGATTGTTGTGACTAGCTTATGCAGGCGTTATTGGAAAGAGATGAACAAAGGAAACTTGGTTAGTTTGGCCATTGGACTGGATGCGCTTTGACTGTAGAAGAATTCAGTGGTTCTATTCAATTTTCTGCCTTTAGTGGCTGCATTGATGACTCAGATTTTTCCTTACAAAGTGAGTGACGTGTCACTTGGAAGGCGATGAGCCGCAAAGATCGATGACGATTTAAAACATGTTTGAAACAAAATAATAGATTTCATGAGTCAAATTGAAGAACAGAGCGTTCTAAAAAGGCCAACGTGGAGGATGTGACTGGACCTTCTTAGTAGTGGCTCCGATAGCCCTTCTTCCGACCTCTTTTGCAAATCTAGGGTTCAGGTCGATTTATCATCTCCACTGGACTTATACACTTATATACGAGAGCCTATCGTGGACAGCCTTGCGGACCCCTCTGAATATGTCAGATTATGACAAATGTTTGCTGCTGTTGAATAAGATCTTTTGGCGCTCAAAAGGCGTCGCTAAAGGCCAAGGACGTTGTAGCCCTGTTGCATATTAGTAGCGCGTTTGAGGAGGTTCCTCCGCCTTGTTTTCGTGTTCCTATGCCGCTCTGTCCCCTTGCATGTCCTCACGCGATATTTGACTCCAAAAAACGTCTCAGAAAACGCCAAAAGGCCCCTCAAAGGCCAAGAAGGCCTCTTGGCTGCCTATTGCATTATAGCCTCTCGGAAGTGGAGCTCCTTCTGCAAAGTGCAAACGCCCGAAAACGGCTGCCAGTCGCCGCCCGGCGTGACTAATCCCGTTCGCGGTCAGTCGCCTCCCCCTCGCCAAGTTGGGAGAGCGGCCCTCCGCCCCCCGTCCGAACGGCCGTTGTAACACGCGCCCCTTCTTGGGTACCTGTTCCCGCCGCCGCGATATCCATCGCCGACTTATCGCCGCCTCCCATCGGACCCTTCGTCGCTTTCAGAAGGCCTCCGCCGCCCTCTCCCGCTCCGATCTCGCTCGCGGCCCACCATGGTGGCCGTGGGTGTCCTCCTTCTGCTCCCCTCGCTCCTCTTAGCCACCTCCTCTTGTAGCGCCCACATCGTCGAGGCGGAGGGACTTCTGAAGAAGGACGTCGCCGAGGCGCCCTCCGCCGAACGCCGCGTCGCCTCCGTCGTCGCCTCCTCCGCGGTAAGTCCAGCTTCTTGGGGTGGATTCTAGGGGTAGGGTTGTTGGGAAGGCTAGGCTGGGTTCTTCGACCTCTTTAGGTGCACCTTCATTCGATTTGGGAACTTTTAAATTCGAATTTATGGGCTTATTTAACTAAAAAGTGACTCCCTGACCCTGACACGCGTCGAACCGGTCCAGGCGGCGGCTAAGGAGCCGAAAACGATTCCATTGTCGCGCAATTAGTCGAACGATTGCACTAATGGGCACCAAAACCATTTCGCCTCTTTCGAAAATGAGTTTTTCCCTCGGACGGAACAAGAAGGGGAACGACCTGGCCACCCTTTGTGAAGTCCTCTTGTGACCGACAATGTTCCCAGGGTCGAATAATTGGGGAAAAGGGCGACTAAGCCTGTCAGAACCAGGATAAGGCGAGAGACTCAAGAAGAGGAAGATGTACTCCTCAAATTCCGATTTCTTTCTGACATTCCCACAGATCTTAGAGCGAGCCTTAAAGGCGGGATATTAGGAAGAAGTAGTTCAACTTGGGGGAGATAAAGAGAGATATAAAAACAGAGTCCCTTTGTTAGTTTTTAAGCTTTAAAGAACCAAAAAAATATGATTAAATTTGATCAATTTCATCAATTTGATGGAAATCCTTTCTCCCTTTATATCTCCGTACAATTCGTTTTTTACTTATAAAGGCTAAATTTATGTCTTTCTTTCTCTGAAGCTCAAAACGGGTTCCTAGCATACCTCCATACTGCAAAAGCAACCCATCCAAGTTTCCCGCCATCTTCCTCGGACGGTCTCTGATGCTCCGGCATTCGCTTTTTGCCTCGATGACCTTCCCACTCCGAATCCGAGCGGAACCCGTTCGTTCAAGGTCCGACGGAACCTACCCGGTCCCCTGTTTACAGCCCCAATTGATCACTTGTCGTTTTTGACCTTCCCGCCTGCCAGACGCCGTAAAACACTTACGCCTTGAATGAGTATTTGGATCAGAGGGGGATTTGTATCCGGTTTCGGAGTCAAGAGGGTCGAAGGCCTCGTTAGGACCAACCTTGCAAGATTGTAATTAAGGGATAGGGATAATGCAAATGACCCGGACGGATGTGGCCCATGTTTAGGACCAAATGGGACCAAAAAATTTGGAACCACTGGGTCTCCCGATTTATTTAGGATTCTTACCTTTGGCAACACTTCCCCTAAATCATTCTTTACATTTTTTTCGGTCTAAAAAAACTAAAATTTTTCGGCCTAAAAAATTCGGACCAAATGGATTACCGTGATGCTTTTTGGCAGCACTGGGACCCCAAGCATATTTAGGTTACTATAAGCTTGGATTCTTACTTTTGGCAACACTCACTCTAGTCATTTTTTACCTGCTTTTGGATCTTTCCCTCTTTCCATGGTGCTTTCTTCAAACGGTTACCAGAGCCCCCCACCAGGACCCCCTGACCTCGAAGGCGCCACCGGCACAGGGAGTTTCTGGGGCGGAATAGTGGCCGCCGGGCGATCAGAGGGGCCGCCGGCTGCCGCGGATCGTAAAAACGGTCGTCGAGTGTTTCTAATCGACTGACGACCGATAATTGGGCGGCGAGTGGGGCGACGATTTATGGCGTCGTGTTCGCCGGCTGCAAATGACAGATTATGCAAATTTGGGCGAAAACGACGCCGACGGGCAGCGAGATCGATCGGACGCGAACGGCGGTGTGGTCGTTGCTCTCGCTGGGTGCGAAAGGAGAAGAGTAGTCCTGGTGGAGGCGAAGGGTCTGGCGGGAGAGAAGTGAAAGGACGGAGAGGAAAGGAGGATGGCTGTCCAGGAGGTCATCTAGTGGTCAATTTCCTTCTAGAACATCCAATAAGCCTTCTCTGTAATTGAATCAACATCTTCCTTGATCAAATAAAGATGACTAAGAAGGATAGCCTAAGCACGACTTGACCAGTCAGAGCCATTCCCAGTCGTCTCATTTTGCTCCAAAAGCGTCTAGACACTAAAGGGCATGTTTTGCAAAGCAGACAGAGAGTCTCGTCTCGGCCAGGAGACCGGTCTGTCTGTCTGCAAATGAGTCTACTTTTACGATACGACGAAAGGAAGAAAAGGTCAAGGCTTAAGTGGCGCCTAAATAGAAGAAGCGCTTGGTCCGGTTTCCGACTGCAAATGATTTATTCCTTATTTAATCTGCACGGAATTATTTTAACCAGTTTCCTTCCGATTGCGACTTTTGCCTCTCTGGTGACGCGTTCGTTCTTTGAAGTCACAAAAACGAGTGCCTGCATACGATTATTTTATCATTTTGTGGCTTCTCATTAAGGAGGACCTGGGAGGGCGTCGTCACAGGAGGGCAAAGGTCGAAGAGATTAGGGCATGTGGCAGGCAAGTGGGTTTGGAAATTCAAGGCCTAACTTCCGACTAGAAGAGATGATCCTAGAGAGCCTAAACTCAAGGAATACTTCTGCCCTTCTCTACCTCTACAAAAGAAGGCAGAGCTTCATCTCGGACCACTCGACTCCGGCCACTTATTTCCCAAACGTCTCTGTTCAAACATCGTTTCGAGACGCTCCTCGAGGCGATCCTCTCTTTCCCATCTGCAAGAACGACGTACCCCAAAAAAGCGAATTATAGTGCGTCCAATCCATCGCCAAACCCATTGTTTCAAGCGTCCAAAACGCGGCGTTTTCTCCAAAAAAAGGGATTAACGGCCTCTGGCGGGAGTTCATTACTCAAATGCGGCGGAAACACTCCGACCAGAGCGCACTTCGCTCGATTGTGTTCTCCTCGGGAGTACGTTCCTCGGCTCAAAAAATGTGTCCACGGGGAGTTGGCCAAAATTGGGTTGGAAGTTATCAATTGTCGACCTCCTTCCGAGGGTCTCCGTGGGTGGAAAGGGGCAAAACAGAGGAGAATGGGGTGAAAGATTGCTTTGTGAAAGACAGTCAAAATTGGAGATTTGCTCAATTGTTTGTTTATGTTTTGCGGTCTTTGGCTTCCCAAGACTCCCTTATGTGGGAGGAAATAGAGCAAAAAAGGAGCAAAATGTTATAAAACAACTAGCACGAAACTTGTTGTTTAACCATAATTTCAAAGCAAAGTTTATCAGTGTGCGTGTGGCTCAAAGATAAAGCTTTCGTTTTGCATGTGACAGGTCACGGGTTCACGTTGTCACGGGTCACGGGCTACCTCCAAACATTTTTTATCGCTCTAATCTTTATAGTTAAACCACATTTAGCCCATTTTGCCACATAACCACGGGATCCTTTTCCCAATCACCTGTCCTCATCTATGTCTCCATCACCGGCACGCTTCCCGACCCTAAACGACGTCCGTCAAGAGTCGTCCAAAATTAGGTTGAAAGTTATCTCGCGATCGGACATTTTTGCGACCGCGGGTCGAGGTCACGGCCTCTCCTTCTTAGGCGCGCTCAGGTGCGCCACGGCCTAATCCCTCCACCTAATCCAATCGGCGAGCGGTCAGCCGGAAACGCAGCCGAGTTAATAGATATGCAAATTGGCCCTTCGCCGGGGAGTCATCGGCCCGGAGGGTCATAAATGAAACGAGCGGCAGATGGGCTCGGCTAATTAGGAGACGAAGTTTCGATTGCAAATTGGATTGCGCGAAGACAAGAGAAGGATCCGGGCGGGGGAACGTGATTAGGGGCTGATTGGGGCGCGAGGGAGAGCGATCCGAGGGGACGCTAGGTGTTGGGTTGGAAGGATCTGGGAGCAGTCAGAAGGAGAAGATGATGATCCAGACGGGTGTTGGTGGAAAAGTCCCCGGTAAAATTTCACAATAAATGGATTTAACACAATTAATTTTCTCTAGGTCTTTTTAGAAGAATTTTTAAATGGTATAACCGACAAAAGGGTAACCAGGGTGTTTAAATTACGAAGAAATGACAGAGTGTGCTGAAAGTTCTCTGAAAGATCCTGAGGGCTGTCAAACTCAAAACCCAAAAAAGCCTCAAAACTCAAACGTTTACATTTTTTTCTATGGTATAAATAATTGAAATTCGCCCAAAGCGCTCGCCGCTAAACATTTCTCTGCTTTTTTTACCAAAATCGCTTTCTTCCCGACGGAAAAATTTTTTTTGTGAGACAAATTCGTGCTTTTCGTAAAAGTTTTAACTGTTAAGCCAAAATCTCAAAAGTTGCACAGCCCTGATCCTAACCCTACCCTAAAGGGTAAAGGGGAATATGAGTAAAGGGCTACTCTTCTTGCAGAACGTTTTTTAAATGATTTTTTGAATGTTTTTACTATTTATCAATAACGATCTGAGAGCAGTCAGAAGGAGATGGTCCTAACCCTACCCTGTTTCAGGAACGCACCCCCTTTGAAGGCTCCGGCGCCTTCGAATGGTCCGACGACGAGGACCTCGCCCTCGAAGGCTCCGGCTCGGGCGCCGCTCCCCCCGTAATCCAGGACGTCACCCCCTCGGAGCTCCCTCCCAAGATCGGTAGGCCCTTTAGCTCCGTCCCCTCCAAGAACCGCCTTCTTCAGAGATCGTTCCTGAGATCCGAGTGCGCGAGGAGGCGACCGCGACTCCTTCGATGCCCGTCATCGAGCTCCAGGCGACCACCGCCTCCGGGGCGCCTTCGACGCTCCCGCTCGCCGTCGCCTTCTGCGCCGTCCTCCGGCTCCTCGCCGTCTTCTAGCTGCCTCTGGTCCAGAAGACCTCTCGGTGCCTCCGGGCGTGATCCTCCTCGAACGCTCATCGGGTCCCATTTATTCGTCTCTTCTCCGAAAGTGTAAATAAACTTTTATGCTCTTCTCAGTCCACTTCGAGGGTCGTGGCCAGGTTTCCAGGGGGCCTGACAGGCTTCGACGAGAGGTTGAGGTCCTATAGGAACCTTCGGAGAATGTGATTCAAAAGGCGAACTTTGGATTCTTTAAAGAACTTCTCTTGACCGACAGGGCCGAGGACAACACCGCTATCGCTTCAATTTTTATGGTTATTGGCTTATTCGACGCAGAATTTAATTTGAAACAAGAATTGCTGATTATATTTTGCATTTAGGGGACGATTACCCTAAAAAATACCGAAGAAACGATTTTGCCATTTTGCTGTGTCACTCATTCGTTAGGGCCTATTTAATTCCGCTTTTTTATTTTCCATTTTAGTTTCACGTGGCTGTCAGCCAGAGTGGCT
The DNA here is from genome assembly GCA_000757755.1 of Steinernema glaseri. Taxonomy (NCBI): domain Eukaryota; kingdom Metazoa; phylum Nematoda; class Chromadorea; order Rhabditida; family Steinernematidae; genus Steinernema; species Steinernema glaseri. The sequence continues at coordinate 7,996 of AZBX01003473.1, forward strand.
GCTAGCACCAAGAGTTGGGCGCTGGTCTCTGACATTCGGTAAGATTGTGATTTTCGGTTTATTAGAAGTCGTAAGGCCACACATTCGACGCATAAACTCAAAGCTCTTCTCAGTCTTTCCGCCGGATGGGTCTCGCGCGGAGTTGTACCGTAGAGTCGGCGCGGATCGCCGCCGAGGGGAGCTCCTCGAACTTGGAGTCCACTCGAGGCTCTCGGGGCTCCTGGTGCTAAAGGCAAATGTTAAGGAGGCCGAATCCTTTGGCTTGGAGAGCTTAGCGATCCTCACAGGCTCCTAGACGTACCCGATGGACGCAGCAGATGCTGACGAAGCAGGAGACGAGCGAGAGGACGACAAGAAGGGCGCCGAAGCCGACGCCGACGATGTAGCAGACGAGTTCGACGGTGCGTTTGGTGCCGAGGACGGAGCCGTGGAGCGAGCGCCACGAGGAGTCGTCGATGGTGTACGTCTCGTTCACCCAGAACATCGGGTAGGCGCCCGGCAGGATGTTGGAGAAGGAGCTGCAAGGGGCTGCTGGAGGGGATTCTGGCTCGAGGCACTTACGACACGTCGGGGAAGCGGCGGAAGAGGATGCTCATCTGGAGACGTTTGTTGGCGCGCAGAAGAGTTCCCGTTTGCTGAACAGAGTGGCATTAGAATCGAGCAGGAGAAGCCAGTGTCAAGATGTTGTTGGGCGTGACCTCTGAAACCCACGCTAATCCACTCTACTTTCACATCCACGACCTTATTGGCTGTATCGCCATGTTTCACACAACAAGCAAAAGAACGGTAGGAGAAGGCCCCTCGTATCTCTTGTATCTTGGCTGTATCTCCAGGAGAAAGCTCCCTAGCTTGGTAGTTTAGTGAGCAAACTACTACACTCTTCTAAGCCTACGCCATTGGGAAAAGAAAAACACATCAGAAGAAGCGACTTTAAGGCAAAAAAACTGGCATGTGGATTTTCCCAAGTTTCCTCCGGCGATTCATAAAAGTATAGTAAAAATTAAAGGCCTAGGCGCACTGATTACAGCGCACTTCTCGGTTCGTGCCCACCCCATAAAAATCGTTCCTAAAAAGTCCATAAAAAACTATTTGTTAATAAGATTTAGTGCGGTTATCAAGTAGGAGAAAGCTCCCTACCTTAGGCCTTTCAATTTTACTATGAGTAGGCTAAATCACCGAAGGAAATCGCCTTCTGGGCCTACGCCATGCAATGAACATTGGAAAAAAGGAACAAACATCAGAAGAAGCGACTTTAAAGCGATTCTTTAGGAAGAGATCAACTCTCCATACCGCCTAATTTCTTTCTATAGGAAAGGTTTAGAATGTAGAGGCACGAAACCTGCACGATTCTATGCTATAGATCTCGTACTTCTTCAGATCCCCAAGATCTCCTTGTCCACTTACCGGTTCGATGTCCAGAGCGGTGAGGTCCTCCTCCTTGGAGGGCCGGAAGCGAGGGAACAGGTCGATGACCTCTGGGTCGGCGCCGTAGAAGTGGGGATTGGAGGCGACGATGGGGAGTTTGATGAGGTGGATGAAGGAGGAGACGGAGTCGGGCAGCTTCAGAGGCATGGGTTTGCAGCCGCCCAGGTCAAGAAGGCCGTCGGGCAGGCAGAAGGAGCCGGCGGGGCGGTCGTAGAAGTCGGAGTCCAGCCGTGTGCAGAAGCCGCAGTTCCCCGGCTGGGCGTAGTCGAAGGTGCTGGCGTCGATGACGAAGCGGAGGCCGGCCACGTCGCGTACCGTAACCTCGGAGTCGTAGACGAGGCGTAGGGAGCGGCAGATGTCGTCGACGTAGACGTAGGGAGTCTCCGACTTCTTGAGCTGCACGTGGAAGAACTGCCCCACTGCAAGGGGCGGTGACCTAGGGCGGCCAAGGAGGGGACCTACTTGTGCCGTTGAGCTGGCTGGCCTGCTTCTTCAGGTCGTCCGTGCAGCGCGTCAGATTCTCGGGCGGAGACCACCTAGGAGAGGAGAGCGTCAAGTAGGTGGGGAGTAAGGACGTGTGGAATTGCGCTCCCATTTCCGGTTTTTTTGGCGATTTCCGTTTAAAAAAAACATGAAAATCCGGAAAAAATTTTTTTCCTAATTTTCTAGACTTCTTTGCTGTCTCGTCTCCTGACGACTGTCTACTAGCCAGGTAAGCCTGTCCCAATAGGATTAGCTTGGGTGGATAAGTGGGTTAATCTGGGAGACTATAGATCCCTTAACCACTTCCAACCAGGGATGTGCAAAAAAACACGAAAATCCGGAAATTTTAAATCGGAAATACTGAAAAGGATATGCTGAATTTATGGTGAGCCAGCGGGTCAAAAAATTC
>KN168371.1:14559-26275 GCA_000757755.1 Steinernema glaseri
TTTGGATTTTCAACCTTCTGTAGGGCGACTTGTTGTGTTTCCGGGGTACGTTGGCGTCGTCTGGCAGGAACACCTGCACCGAGCCTTCCTTGAGGTCGGGAGACCCGCAGATGGCGTGTGTCGTGTCGCAGTAGTAGTCGCACTTGCTCACGAAGCAGTGGTTCTTTGCTAAAAGTTCGTGTCCATAAGTACACCTTGCCGCAGTTGGGGAAGTAAAATTTGCAAAATCCAAGATATTATAGCTCCTATACCGGTTTCCTTATCCGTTGCTATTTTATATGATACGTTTGGACTTAGGAGCACCATTTCTCGCCAAATGGTTTGGAGACCGCACTTAGCATATCCTTAGAGGAGGAAATTTGTTTTGAATTCTTTTTTGTGGGTCTTGACACGATTTGACTGAATCGACAGGTTGTTTTTTCCGTAATTAACATTTTAATGGAGGATTTTCTTGCTGCACCTCTCCCGAATATACTTGAGTCGCGCGCTACCGTAATGACTTTAGAATGTTGGATTTCCCAAAACATGGCTTCCGAGATTGCCGTAAATAATTGACAACCGAACAGATAAACATGTAAATCACGAATTGAACCCTCTATGTAGTTTTAGAGAACGTGTACGACTGTAAATAAATTAAAACTCCACGTGGGAACGTGTTTCTTGAGATGTTTTTTCCGAGTTTCCGAGATTCGTGTAGACCCCCCACACGCCAATTGTTTAGCGTTTTACACTTCGTTACGTTTTTTGCTTGTTAAGAACATTTGTTACATCTTTTTCGTTCTATCAGCGACGTAGGTCAGCATGCAAAAAATCATACCAGGAGAAACGAAAAACGTTTTCCGCAGTTTTCTGTCCGAGTGGTCGCGAATGTCGGCGGTGAGATTAACGACCCGACCAACTGTTGGAACGGCTCGTCGATAACCCAGAACTCTGCAAAAGGATGTCGGGGTTGTAATAGCAGGTCTCTACCGACCTGTCCAAGTGGAATGTGGCAATTTCAGCATGGTGCCTCTCAAAGTCACTGAAGTAGAAGTGGTTCGGGTCGGACTCGTAGTCCCGACCGAATCTGAAGCGGGATGGGTAATTCAGCTTCATCAGAGAAGAAAGCCTACCGCATGGGTTTGAAGACCGCCTGTTTGTCGTTTTCGAAGGTTAATAGTAGTTTGACCTAAAACTAGCGGGTTACGGTGGAACATCGGCAAATACCTCGTTTTTTCCTTATCCAGGGACTGTTTTCTGCTAATCTACTACAAAAGATAAAAAATTGGAGGAAGCTTATTCTTTTCACAGAATATGGCTTCCTCCCACAAATGTTTTCTAATAACTCAATACTACTTTAACTGTCTGGACCCACACAGGATCCATCGGTACTTCTCACCTGCGTGCCTCCTTCCATGATGGCGGTGTGCTTGATGGGCAGAGTATTCAAGTCTTTCAGAAGGTCATCAATGACCTTTTCCTCGTGGTAAAGGTCGCACGTGCCGATGTTTGCGTAGAACCGTTCCCACGTGTCCCGAACGGGCACATCCTGCCTGATATGGACGCAACCAGCCAATATAGACCGCTTCCTTCAACTACTTACCCCTTTGTTCGTTTCCAAAACTGCGCTAAGGATTCATTATTTCGGCACTCCTGTGCCAGCAGCCCGTTGAGGTTAACCGATTTGGTATATTGCAGAATACGATCGACCAGTTCATTATCAACAACCCGTTTAATGTCTGAACACGAAGGAATAGGGAGGAAGTGAAGGAAGGGAAGCTTACTAAGTTCCGAGTAAGGAGGTATATGTTTGTTTAAATTAGGAGGAGGCTGCGGTGGGAATCCCAACTGCTCGCCGGCATGTTTCAGCTTGGCGTCCACGCCTTTGAACTTGGGAGATCGCTGTGGAGAAGGTATCCACCCTGCAAGGATTTCAATGTTCTCGTTTTCATTTGATGATTTGAAAGAACTTGCATCTCCATCGACAGTCAGGAGATGTCAGTCCACATGAACCCTCAGACTCCTCACAGTTTGTAAACCCCCGTGATCTGTTTTGTCATCCCATGCATGACGAATATGCATGCGCAATCCACAACACTAGACGGAGACAGCTGATATTTAGAATTCATGTCTTTGCCGTATGAGTTAACCAGACTAATTTCACATCAGGGTGGAGTAGTCACCATTTCTCTCAGAAAGCTCGCATTGTTGACTCTTTCTTCATCCCCTAATTAGTGGTTTAATTTGTCAACATTATCGTTAAACGACGGCTATTCCACAATTAAATTAGTTAGAAAATCTTGAACGGAAAACCGTCAGGTTTTGCTCCTGGCTAATAAAGAAAAGAGGCGATACTCAAAGGGTTTGCCCGCAAGAGGCCACGTCATATCTCCTGCATGCTCTTTGACCGTCTTTAGCACTGGAAGCCGGAAGTGGATCCAAGACGGACGTGTCCTATTAGTGTGATGCACTTACAACTGAAAGTCGATTTTTTGCTCGGAAACCTCGGCCAAGAAATGTCCCACTCATTCGGGCATTAATAAAAGATTAATGACATGAATTTGCGTGCGAGCCGTTGCGCAAATCTGCTGAAGAGGCTGTCACCCCCGCCGCCACAGTCGACCGCACGCACTCCGCAAGCACAATATTTACCTTCTTCATAACTCTCCTTGGCGGGGTCGCGCGGGAAACACACCAAAATGAGGAGGGTGGAGCTGAACGCGATGGAGATCAGGAGGAATATTCGCCTCGTGTTGAATCGCAGAGTTTGCATGTTCACAAAAAGGGGACGGCCCGTGACAACCACCTCATAGCCAGGAGGGTACGGCCGAAGGCACTGCACGAGGCACGAGGATCTGAAATGTCGGACGTGTGAGACAGTAAATATTTGCTTAACGACTTGACTCCTCGCAACTTCATGAAACCACGCGGATGCGGTATCGGCGTCAAAGGGACCGAGCGAACCCTATGGCGAACCGGAGGGCTGAGTCCTAGGAGTGCCGAAACGGGCCTACCCGCACGCAGCTCCACTCAATTATTCCGACTATGACAATATGGTGACAAGTCGAACTGACAAACATTAAATTTGTCCACTGCGCCATACATATCAAATACGGCGCAGGACCGTCCATGTTCTGGTATCACTCGCGGCGGGTTATTGTTTCGCTGACGACGGCGACGACGACGAGAATCCCGCGGAGTTGATCGGCGATCGGAACGCCGAGACAACATCGGTTCGCTTCTCAATCGATGCAGCACACGGGAACGTGGACCGAGTGCAGACGGTCGCCCGAGACTGTTTGTGTACCTAGTGGACGGGGCAACCCGCTCACCGTCTGCAATTCTTACACTTTTCTCCTTCCGTTTTTGCAACTTTTTGCCCCTTAGTGAGATATCTTTAACGTTTTTCTGCCGAAAACAGATAAACTGGCTTGTCTACTGGCAGCGAGCACGATCGTTTGTGGAAATGCTGTCAGAAGTTGACCTCCCTTGTTTTTCTTTTGGTTTAAACCCGGTTTACTTTGAAAGGGAACAGAAGTGGCGAAATAGAAAGTTAGTAAACAGAAAGTGGAAAACCCTGTATCGGTAGCAACCCTTCATCATCGACGTTGGCCCCTCTGACCTTGTTGTTTTCAGCATTTCCTTCAGATCGTGCATAGATAAGACGGAAATGAGTCAAATTTGTTTAAGAGTACAAAGAACAGTAAAAGTGCAAAAAAGAGTATATGTCTTTTTTTAGCTCTACTTACCGGAAGGATCGGAAGGAATTATGCTCAGTCCTGAACACCAACAACTGAAAAGGTCAACTTCAGAACTAGCCCATAAATCTGACTGACCTTTTGTATGTAAATATATATGTGTATGTCAATTCCCGATAGGAGAGTCACATGTAAACCCAGCATTTCAGAGGAAAATCAGCAAAAAATTAGCCGAAAACAGCAAAATAGTTTGCGAACTAGATTTCATGTTGTTGTCCACGCTAAGAAGTCCTTATTAGTAATCATCGCTTCAGATCAAGGCCCCTATGTTCTACTAACTACACTCATAGCTTTTGTATTGCAATAACCATGCTTTCTATTATTAATTGGGTTGTTCGTTTAGGGCTTTTTTCGTTCATATACATGTTTACGTATACAACTAATATTATTCGGATCTAAAGGAATCAGTTCTGGAGGTCCCCCTGTGGGCGTTCGTGATCCACGCATTCACAATAGCTTGCCGGGGAGCGCAATAATCTGTTTTCCAAGTTCCCATACGAATTCGCGCCAGTTTGAGCGCGTAAACCAGATTTGGTCAGCGGGTGCATTTCCTTGCGCAACGCTGGTAGACTTAAGTAATTCGCCCTGACGCCATCGGGCGCTGTAACCAAACCATCCAAAAAGGCTGAATCCTCACGCTGTCAGCAAGCAGCCTATAAAGAGCGAAGTTAAAAGCGCGCGAGTGGCCGTCGCATTAGAACGCATCAATTAAATTAGAGCACGGGCGAAGAAGATACGTTTTGGGCTATCAAACACGGCCGGAGTGGATAAGGAGGAAATGTTGCGAAGTTCGAGTTCCGCGCCAGTCGGAACCCGTCGCTAAGTGGAGTCGCCCCTCCCCCACGGGTTTGTTTGCAATTCGGGATGGACGCCGGGCCGAAGTGCATTTGCGATGCAAACTTCATCCGGAGCCGGCTTAACGAAAGAAGCGCGAGCCCATTCGGAAATTGGATAGACGCGGATAATATTGTCGTCGTGAGACGTATTATCTCGGTAATCGGGTGTCACTAGGCCGGGGACAGCGAGTTAACCCGGCGTGGTCCGCCTCCCCAGACAAGGCCGTCATTTGTCGGAACGTTTTACCGTCGACCCGCCGATATGCTCCTAAGATGCCACAATGCATACCAGCCTACAAGAACACTTGCCCAGTTTCACGCGGTCCACTCATCGCGAAAACAGTGCCCGGCGAGACACGGAAAGCAAAAAAGGATCTCAGCGTCGGGATCAATCTCTCCCGACCGCGATCCCGCCGAACGGCCGTTCACTGAGGGTTATTGCAAATCGCATGTAGTCGCCGTGCAGCCCGCGTGAATCTTATATTTTTTCGCAAAACTGGTCTCCTTCTTTGTCTAGCGAAAACACGGATATGAGGTTAATAATCCTAGGATCCCATAGGGCGACCGTCGGCGAGGAGGAGGTCTAATGGCCGCGTGATGGAACTGTCGCGGAGTGGGCAAACAAGCTCTAGCGGCTCGGCGCGGTGGCAATAATACCAGCAGAACCACCGAGAGCGAGAGACGGGAATAGCGAATATTCTTTCACAGAACAGAACTGCATCAACGTGTGGAAACTAGTTTTGGCGACAATCGACACTCGATCAGAACGGCTCAATTCAAAACATATGCGCATGCAGCTACTACTGCCGGCTTGCTGATAAACGGTCAGAGCGTAAAACACACCGTCTTCGCCATTATCAACAACGATCGGCCTCGAGGCGGGAAGCGGCAAGTGGCAACAGGACGGTCGGCCTGGCCGTCACCGGCCGAACGCTGATCCGCGGCGGATAAACACGGCTGGCCCGGGCCTGGCGAGCCTCTGTCTCTTTTTTGTTCCTGTTACAAAAGGAAACGCCGGAAGCGGAGGGGTTGGAATAATTAACGAAAAAAACTACATTTTTATCTGCGTCAACGGAACCGGACGTACTCATTGGCAAATAAGTGACATGACATTTGAAAAAGACCAGTGAGCTAAGGGCAAGTTCACGTAGTTTAGTAATTGGCCAGGCTATAAACGAGAGCCGATTAGCGCGGTCATAAACGAGGAGCGGAAACGGAGTACGGCATAAGGCGTTCATGAGTGCAACTTTCGTCAAGCTGAAACCTTTCGGTACACAGAGAGCGCCGCCATGAGTAGCGGACGCGGCCTCAGAGAACTCGCCGCCACTTGACAGATGCCACGAAGCGCGATCCTCTGCCCCCTGGAAAGCAACCAGTTATGTCGCGTAACACTGTTGATAGGCGTGCGCCATTTGTAGTCGGACACGGGAACAGGAACGCTCGCGCCCCTTTACCGCAAAAGGCCAACGAGGGTTCAACAGCCAACTGGCCCTAATTAGCTGCCAGAGTAAGCAGAAAGTTTTCACGCGTGCACCCAAGTACTCCGGGAAAATAATGAAAGAAGGAAACGCAGTGGCTCCTTGGCGAACAGGTGACGTTCGCGGAAAGTCGGATAAAGGGGATAAGCGCGCTTTCTGAAAGCGCGCTTCTCTGATGCCGTCGGGCCTAAAGGACAGTCAGCAGGAGGGAATGATCGCTGCAAACCGGCTAATTAGAACACACCCTGATCTAGGGTTGCCATATAGATTAATCGATGGCGAACCGCAACCTTGACTACTACTTATCGATAGTAACCGATTGACAGCGACGCGACTGTGCGAATATATTTTGAATAAAAACGGATTAAAGGAAATGTTATTGTTGGCAAATAAGGCATCACAAAACATGCTGCGCTGTCGGAGAACACGATCCAGGAAGACACGTGGCGAGCTTTAGACAGAAAACAAAGGGTGTTCAATTAGGGCGCACAGCTTATTAGCGCAGATGCCGAGGATCAGTGGCAGCGATAAAAATGCGAAAATAATTTTTTACTGATTTCCAAAACACTGTCGCTCGCGTAACTATGCGCGAACACGGCGATTGGCTCACAGAAAGCGATCTCGACGATGCCCTGGTTCGCCTCTCGGGGGTCACACGGTCCGGTCACAGGGCAGACGCCTCGACCGCGCCAACCTATCAGCGGGAACAATCAAAATATGCGAAATGGTTAATTGAGCCGAACGACCTTCACTCAGAAGGCGTCCAAAACGATGTCGCCGTCGAGGGGCGCCGGAGGCAACGGCGTTTAGCCTACATTGCCGACGGCTACGGCATAACACGTTTCTGATAGGTGCGCCCATTAGCCACGCCATAATTGAATGATTCTGAGAGTTCGGAAGCACGAGAGGCCAACGTGGACGTGGAACGTCTTGTGGAGCTGAATCACGTCCTAAAGAAGGATTCCCGTGCGGCATGATTCATCTCAAAACGCCGCATTGCGATTGAAATATCCGATTTGAGGTCTACGTTACAAAAGGGAACGGTTTCGCTTTTGTGGACGTGGGGTATGTCACCAACTCCATTTGCTCTAGAAGGAAAACCGCTTAAACAGCCATTTATTTCCAACTTGTTTACTGTTTGTCATTTGTCGAAGGCACATCAAACATGACGCAGAACGGAAGCCGCACAAACTTCAACTGACCCGGACACGCTGTGACTTTGTAATGGACAATTTTTGAGGCCATAGTTCAATGAGTCCCGTAAAACGAGGCGACGTTTTTAATTGCTAATAAACGCGCCAATTTGCAGATTATAGATCGCGGCGTTGAGCGCGTCTTATCTTCCTTATGGGCAGAGAGGATTTTTTGTGCGAATTGTGGGCCGAAGCACCGTCTTCGATGGTTAAAGTTCATCTTCGTCAGACTCATACGCAACACCGCGGCGTTTCAACAGTGTAGAATGACTTCGGCTCCTACCTCCTACTTATGTGCATCTGTCCGCGATACTGCCCTTTTGGGACGCCGTTATCAGTGGCACTGGGCGCCAGAGGGCGAGAGTTTCCGCGAACCTCCTTCGAATGGCTGAAACAGTTCCTACAGAAGCGCTGGTGACAGCGGCCGGGACAACGGTGGCGAGCCGTGACCCGGACTCGTCACTCACGAAAACGTCCTCGGAGCGCTGTTTGCTCATAACTGTCAGTGTGGCTCGGTTCGACCATCTCGGTGCGCGGAAGTGCGCAAAGCTGCCATATCTTCGACTTCCGTGCTCGCGCGCTCTCGTCGCTATCTCCAATAGGCTACCGTATTCCACCGGCGAGCGTTAGCATTTATTGTGGAATCGAATTTTTTCAATGAAGTATGATACAGTTCCTCTTTTCCTTACTTTGTTTTTACATTTTTTTTATTTGGCGTTCCTACTTGCATTAATCCGGGCACATCGTACTTTACCCTTTGACACTACTGACTCACTCTGGTTATTTAATGTGTTGATGCATATGAAACAATAACTGTGTTACTCATAGAATTGGAAGGAAAGGTTTGGATTATAAAATGGACAAACGTGAACTTTCTAGCCTAAAATGGCTCTTTGCAAGGGTCACCCAAATAGATGCCAATTCTTGTTTCATATACACCAACATGCCCGTACACTAACGTGCTACATACGTCCATATAAATCCGTTTATAACCACGCATTGACCGTACTCGTCACTTATCCTTCCGTGCGCACTTTTTCAGTTTTCATTTAGATGTCCAAGGGTTCCCACGAGGTTTGCGAGGCTCAGGCCCCCGCAAACTGTGAAGGCTTTCCCTGTTCCCATACCACTGCGCTAAGTCCGTTCGACGAACTAATCGGCAAACTCCACAATGTCATCTCTTTTCCGCCGTCGGAGTCCACCAGGTTCCGAGCAACAAACCCACTCATGGCTATCAACGACCCTAATTTAGCTATGCAATGCAAGCTAATCCCTACTATCGAGGCGTGTTCTCCGTTTTGTGCGACAAGAAATTACCTCGTAGGTCAGTCTCAGCGATCATCAGTAAACGGCCGCATTTAGAAACGCCAAGGGACGATTCGGTGACCATCAGAATAATGGAACAGTCGACTAAGCTTGACCATATGATTGTAAGTTTAAATCGCGTTCGACTGGCTTAAGAATCGGTGGCTTAAGAATCATGTACTAGGATCTATGTTCTCCCTAGTCTTCAAATTAAATTTTGTGTAACATTATATATGACTATCCACGCATGTTAAGGACGAGTTTTACCAACTGGCCAACGAGGAAGGCGCTTCATCGTCGGTAGAAGACGGACAGAGCTTCGAGGAGTACAGAACGTCGCTGGAGGACATCCAGAGTGAATTGCACCATCATTACGGCCGCATGAATCAGGTACATTCCAATGCGTCGAAACTCTATTTCACTTTATTTTTCAGCATAGCGCCGATATGTCCACAAGGTTAAGAGAAGTATTAGACGGTCAAAGACACTACAGACCTATCTCGTCGTTGGACATCGAGAAAAGTCTCCAGGCGCTCCAGCACAAGCATCTTCACTGCCAGAACGAGCTCAAACAGATCGTGTGTCACAAATTGATGTTGAGCAGATCCAGACTGGATGAATCGAGGTACACCTGTAGTCTTGGATGCGCATAACGGACACGGCGTTTCAGGAAGAAGCGACGAAACTTCAGCAAGCGCGCGACCCAGATTCTGACCAAATACTTCAACTCACACGTAGACTCTCCTTACCCTACTGAGGAAGACAAAGTGAAACTGGCCGTCGAATGCAACATCACCGTCGCGCAGGTAGGCTACCATTGTTGTGATGACAAAACGCAAGTTTTTAAGGTATCGAACTGGTTCGGTAACAAGAGAATTCGGTACAAGCGATCTTTGAACTCATCCAATCATGGTAACTGCCTCCGTTTTACAGTGATTCACTGAGCATAGGTTTGCCTTCCTACGGAGTTGGGCAATGCGAGGAGCCGCATGGAACGGAGCCATTCGCTAGCGGTGTCTACGACGCCCACAACTCATTCGCCTATTCAGCTGAGCAACCTGTACGTTTTTGAGCGCCTTCCGAATTAGGCAATACGGCTATTTAAGGTCGAGTACAACTACAACGTGCAGATGCAGAATTTCGGCACTTATCAATCAATGGAAATCAATGACCGATACTCCGCCACATAACAAGACGGCTGGTGTTCAGTCTATATTTATTTCCACTGATACAACTTTCATAAATAACCACACGTTCGTTGTTCTTTGCTCACAAAGGTTATGCACTTTCAAATTTGGAGGTTTATTTATAAGTTCCACACTTCCACACACACGGTTCCATACGTTCCCTCTCTGCTGGGTCCGGGGCAACTCATACCACGACAAATCATAACATGTCGTGGCGGGAGCCAAAACCGAGTAGAGGTAAACTTAGGGTAACTTCAAGTCAAAATCTTTGAAAAGCAAGTATCGGCTGGGCACAGGGTGCGGGGTGTACATATACATGTGTATAGCTACATACAGGGTGCGTTATAAGTCCTGTAACGAGATGAAATAGGCACAATTTTTCTGCTTGGCAAGTTGTAAAGTTTTAATTAGTCAAGTTGCTACTACGAAGCCAGCCTCCACTGACTCCTTATCGGATCAGCAGAAGAGGACGTAATGGAAGATTAGAGTGGTGTGCTTCAAGTCAAAGGTTTTGAAGAACTTTCGATCAGACAGTAAAAAATGTGATTTGGCAGAGATTGGATGCGTAAAATATGTTTGTTTTTATTCATTCCTTGCGAAAACATCATGCCTGAGAAACCAACAAAAACAAATCAATCGTTTCGGTTCTGCCAATGGATTGAAACCTGCACATGCATTTACCGCGCAGCGTCGATCCCGACTGTTTTTGTCATGAGTCTTTCGGGTAAACTCCGGCGATAAGATCGGACGAACAGCTTTCAGTCGATGTGCAGCGCCTGATCGACTGCCGATAACCCTTGCCAGCCGATGATCTTTTTCGCCCGGTTACGTCGTTCTTCTCGATCTACATTAACCCCCTAGGTAGAGGCTGTTTTGCGCTGGCAAAATTTGTTTCAACACTGTTTTTTCGACTTGTTTGCCGATTTGTTTCTTCAGCGGCGATCGTCTACCTCGTTTTCTTTGTCCGCGACGCACTCCCGCTGACAGTAAGCTGACAGATCCGCCGAGTCGCCGAAACTTGCGAAGTATTTGGAAAATTATTTGCAGACGACCCCCTCACACATAGGCTTGTGATCTTAATCTCTCTACTCTTTTCTTATGCAAATCTGTTCCTGTCTCAAGGATGTCCACGCTCGATCGGCGGCAACAGGTTCGGCGCGCGAGAATTCTGCCTAAGCGCTCGTTAGACGCACTGGTGAGTGCTCAGCCGAACCTAAGAATGCCACGATGCGCGAATGTGGTGGTTCCAAAGACGGAGGACCTTTACCACTCTAGCGAGGATCTGTCGCAGATGCGAAATGACATTGACGAGGTGCCAAGCGACTACCGTAGTCGAGTGATAGTGATGGCGTTGTTCAGCTGACGAAGAAACTTGATGCGATTCGCCACCAACTTGATCAGAATGGAACGCTTCGGAGCGACTCGTCTAGGAAGCCGTCTCCGTGCACCGTTAGCAGCACTGTTTACTGCTCTCCTCCACCGCTCCCTCCACGCACTTGTAGGCGCTTACCTTCTATAACTGTCTACGGAACAAAAATTTCCTCTGACTTTATAGGGAATTTTTTATAGGAAAACTTCCTCGGACTTTATACCAAATAAAGTATTTGTACTTGAAGCAATATTTTATAGATCGTGTGACTAACCTGCTATCGGATGCACCTCCAAAGCCACAAAGGACTTTCACGCAGTCACTGCAGAATATCTCCACAGCTTCGCAGTGTCTTGACTCCAGTAGAGGTAAATTTTCCATTTGCCTTTGCTATATAGTGGAGAAAGTAGACGGTGTAGAAGAGAAATTGTCCAGTTCCGCGTTCGAAAAATGGACAAAGTACTCTACGATAGCTCCCAACGGGAACCTATCGGATGAAATCTCCACAAATTTCAGCCGAAATATCTGCTGGGTAAGGTAGATATATATCATATATGGGTTACCTCAGTTTTTTAGTTCAAACTCGAAGATACTCGAGATTTTTTGTTTGT
>KN168376.1:0-11030 GCA_000757755.1 Steinernema glaseri
GGTGCGGGTCCCGCTGATTTCGGGACCCGTGCCATCACTGGTCTGTACCCCTGCGATTACCGTACCACCCACCGGAGATTCAGGTTCCCCGTAGATGGACTCGTCGGCCCGGGGCTCTGGCTGGTGACGGTGCTGTCCCCTTTGCGTCTCGTGCTGCAAGTGACGCCGCGCTCTCCAGGCTGTCGATGCCGTTCTCGGTGACCTCACGGATACAGTAGTTGGGGGTCGTCTGTGGACGGTGCAGCATACGGTGGACCCCCTTTTTTGTGTATGGTCGAGGAGATGTACCCGGACGGAGGAACATTTGGTGTTGTGCTTGGTGTGGTATTTGCTTCACTGGAAGTGGTCGACGGTGGGCTTTAACACACGGTACTGGTGGTGGGATGAATCTGTGACAACAAGGGCTTAATCAAAAATGTTCTGAGATTTCTCCGATAACCACCAAAAAATGGAAAAGCACGAACTGAGTGCTCAAGTATTCCAGGCTGTTTCCGTCAAGAAAACGAGCGGATTAAAACAAAGTCCGAAGTATTTCACTGTTTGGCCAATAATCAACAAAAATGGAATGGATTGAAAGAAGTGAAAAAATATTTCATACTCTTGTCGATAACCGGCAAGAAACAGCATGGGGTGAAACGGTAGTGAAACATTGCAGTCTTGCAGAAATATCGCAGTCGATAAGCGTCAAGAAAGGGAGCCGAGTGAAACAACGGCCGAAATATTTCAAGCCTTAGTCGATAACCACCAGAATCATAATAAATTAGGGGGCGATCACGTGATTACTCAAGGAGCTCAATGAGTTTCCACCGAACAGGAAGACGGTAGCTAATCTTCTCACATCGCTGATATCAGCTTTGATTGTCAGGACACAGTTCTCTAGCGGTTCATATCCTTTCTGCGGGTCGCTGTGCGTAACAGGCAAATGCACTGTTCCACGGTACTGGTGGTGGGATCATTTCGTTTAAGAAGCAATGCAGAGCTTAAGAATTTAATAAATATGGCTATGAACGTGTCTTCAAACATTTAAGGGCAGAATCATTGTTTACAAGTACTATCCAAGATCGATGATTTCAGGCGTGAGGACCGCTACGGCCTCAATGAGATTTGATGTCATCTTCACTGGAGGTCCCTTGGCGAGGTTTCAGCGATCTTCTGTTGCGTGTGTAGGGTTTTGAGAGGGCTTTGAATATGGTTGATTAGACCTTCATAGAACGAAAACTAGTTGCAAAGAAAGGAGAATTTTTTACAAGAAAAGGGAACAACGAAAAGGTTGCAGGGCGAATACTTCTGAGCTTAATTGGACACATACAGTACAGCAGATGTGCTTCCTGCTGCCTTCCGAACCGTACTGATCAAGGATGCGACTTTTTCTGTGACTGTTTCGTGTATTGTTTGTACCGACACCGCTTCTCCATGGTTCTGTTCGATTTACACTCTCATGAAAGAAGTGTTTCCCCTGAAATCCGTATCCGGATGCAAGAGAAATATTTCTGTTGAGCCGTTTCTGTTTACAGCACAGTTCGGAGGAGGGCGCTGAATCCGACGGCGGAAAGCTTTATCAACTCGTGCTGTCTCGCCGCGCGCGAACTGAAAATGCCACATGTTCGGCCTGTTTTGAAATCGAGAAAACTTGTGGATTACTGGTCTCTGGTTAGAGCTCTTTGTTTCAATGTCTCTGTTCCGCTGTTGTTACTCACTGATTTGTGAAATGAGGTGTCAGAATCAATATTCTTTCCTCGGGTCGTGTCATGTTGCTTTTCCTCGGGTCGTATTATATTGTCATTTTCAGAGACGTGGGATGGCTACTAGATTGTTGAGAGGCGCAGCGTTGTTCAGGAGGTCGCCTGTAGTCAGTTATCCGTTGTTTCTTTGAAAATCTAATTTAGTTCGCTTTTAGCTACTGTCACGAAATTTTTCATCCGCACAAGCTGCACCATCACCTGTGATCGTTGATGCTCCATCAACGAAGGTGAGCCATCTACCTTCGGGCTTCACGATAGCTTCGGAGTCGAGGAAGATTCCCACTGCTACTGTAAGTTTAGATTGGCGTGCTAACTGTCGTTTATTGCCCAGATCAAAATTGCTTGGAGCCACGTGCACTATTGTAACCATAGTCTATTTAGGTTGGCATTTGGATTGACGCCGGCAGCCGTTATGAAAATGAGAGAAACAACGGTGTCGCTCATTTCCTGGAGCATATGGCTTTTAAGGTATCGGATTTAATGCGTTAATTAAATGCCGCTTGACTTTTAAGGGAACAGCCAAGAGAACGCAATATGACTTAGAGATTGAAGTTGAGAATATTGGAGCTCATTTGAACGCATATACATCTCGAGAACAGACGGTCTACTATGCGAAATGTTTTTCCAAGGATATAGAACAATGTTAGCATGCCGGTATTTTGCTTAATATTAATGTTTCGTTCAGGTGTGGAAATCCTCTCCGACATTCTCACTCAAAGCAGATATGAGAATGATGCGATCACTCGGGAACGAAGTGTTATCCTCAGAGAAATGGAGGAAGTGGAGCAGGATCTACAGGAAGTCGTCTTTGACCATTTACATTCACAAGCGTACAAGGGTACATCGTTGTCACGTACCATTCTTGGGCCCGAGAAGAACATCAAGTACTCGTTTTATTCTTTACGCTGTTTAATGCAGAACTTTTCAGGAGTATCAGCCGTGAAGATCTTGTTAACTACGTTTCTGAGTATTACAAAGGACCGCGTATGATGCTTGCAGGCGCTGGCGGTGTTGATCACGATCATCTGGTAGAATTGGCTGCTAAATATTTTGGTAATATTGAACATGGTGGCGACAAGGTTCTGGATTATGAGGCGGGAGTCTTCAGTGAAGCTTTTGTAAGCATGGGAAGATCTGTTATTCGCGCATTTTCATGTATTTAGCAAAGAATTGAGAAACCGCACATGGAGCTAACGTATGGTTCATTGGCTGTTGAAGGTACGAGCTGGACGTGTCCGGACAATATCCCACTTATGATAGCGAACACGGTATTACTTAAACGCGTGAAACATTGTTCGTGAAGCCCAACTTCTTTTAGATGATAGGGCAATATGACAGCGTGAATGCTGCGGGAGTCAATGGTCCCTCCCGATTGCTCGACCGTCTTCCTGTCGTAGGAGTTAACAAGTTTATGGCATACAACACGTGTTATAAGGATACAGGCCTTGCTGGTGTGTATTTCATCTGCAGTCCCGATGCTTGCAGAACTATGGCGAAGGCTATTTGTGACGAGTGGCAATCACTGTGTGAATCGGTCAGTGAAGAGGATGTGGAAAGGGGGAAGCGTCTTTTACTCACAAATATGCTCCTCATGCTAGATGGATCAACACCAATCTGTGAGGATATTGGCAGGTAGCTTTCAGCTTTTGAATATCAATCCTAACAGGGACACTACCGTTTAGGCAGATGTTGTGCTATGGACGTCGCATTCCTATTCACGAGTTGCACGCCAGAATTGATGTAAGAATGTCGGCATTTCCGGTCCTAACAGTTCTACTTCTTTGTAGGCCGTAACTCCTGATACGATCAGAGATGCAGCAAGACGGGTGTTTCTGAAGAAACCGGTTGCGTTTACAGTAGTAGGTCAGTAGTATTCATGATCTAGAAGAGTCTGTTAACTAAGTCATCTTTTAGGGCAGACCTCCAGTTGGCCCCGCGGAGAAGAAATCAAATCGTGGCTGCAGTAGTGCTGCATGACTGAGTTTTGTTATTTTATATGGTTTGTAGGTTCCGAAAATGGCAAAAAATATATTTCCTTCGGTCATAGTGTTCGTCCCAAGGAAGTAGAAAGAAGTGGAGGTGGTGGACTAAAGGAAACAGATTTTTAGGTTTCTTGGTGTTGCTGCTCGGGGACTGCTGGAGGGCGAAGCGTTTCCAACGAGGTAACGGTAGATGATGCAGCGGTGCTGCCTGTTGCGCGTATGTTGATAACTTGTTCACACTTTTCCAAACAAATGAGTGTTGTACGATGCAATGACGAACGGATTTTTGAAGCTGCCAATGGAGATGTCCAAAATAAAAGTTCAGGTCCTACTCGCTGTTTTTCGCTTTGTATTTTCACAGCGATTCTCACATGTTTTAATCATGTTTGCGGGGAGTGCCAATTGAGTTTTGGTGCAAGTGAGCAAGATTGTTTTTACGCTGCTTGTAAATTATTCTTGGCGCCATGAATGCCGGGGCAAAGAGCGGCCCTTTCTCAACACGAACTTGAGCCACCATCCATTTGATAGTACTTTGTCGAAAAAGGAAGTAGAATGAATGACTAATTCAGACTAACGGAAGCTCATCAGTGTCAATTTGATTTTAACAGACTGGAGTTGGCCTAGTTAACTGATTGACGCGGCTTCAGCATTGTCGTTTCATTGTCACGCGTGCGTGTTGTAGCCTGGCTAATTTTGAACTTGCAACGTGACAATTTGCTAGTGTTTTGTGTATTACTCCTCGATAGGGCGATTATTCCGCTTTGGAGGGGCCGAGGGGGCCGGACAAGCTCGCCGAGATATGAGTGCTAGCGGGGCGCGACGCCTTTTGGGCGGGACTTGTGATTGTCCGTTTCCCCTTCAGGGAATAATTACGACTTTCTTCTTGTCGGTTATAGTGTGCCCGCCCGTTTGCGCACCGAGCCATTTGACCCACCGACTCGTGGGTGGACGCTGCAGTATGCAGATGTGATCTGATTATGAACTACTTCATCAATGGCCCCCTCACTGCGGTGCTCGTTGCGACGGGCACAGTGCTGAACACCGTAACCGTGTGCATTCTCGTCCGTCGCCGATTCTCACGCCAGCCGTCCAATTATTCAGAACGCGAAATTGTCAACCGACACAAGGTTACTGCCTGCAGTTACCAATCCGTTCCGGCGCAAGTCAGCGTCGCGCACAAGCCGTCGACCTCGAAGGCACCCCCTCAGCAACCTGCCTGCCCGTCGCCCAGACCTCGCATCTACACCTACGTGCTATGGCTGTCCTGCTCCGACACAACGCTCTTACTAAGCGCCTTCTTGATGTACTGCGTTCCGACGCTCCTACATGGGTCCTTCGGCTACTACGCCTACCTGTTTCCTGTCTACTACGTTATGAGTAACTCCGCGCTCATTGCCAGCGTGTGGCTCATGATTGCCCTAATGATCGACCGATACCGGGCATTGTGCAGCCCGCTGACAGTCGCGCTCAGCTTCCAGAAGTCACTTCCAGTCGCTCACGTTCACCGGGTCCTCGCCATCGTCTCCTTCTCTGCCGTCATATTTTCTCTACCTCGCTTCTTCGAACTCACACTGGATCATGAAGCGCAAACGGGAGAAGTTTTTGTTCGCCAGACTAGCCTCGTAGACAACATGGTCTACATGGTCGGCTACCGTATCGCCGGCGGCATTGTTTTCTACTCGCTCTTTCCATATGTGGTTCTCTTCGCGCTCTCAGCGCGCATCTACTGCGTCGTGCGTCACTTGGCACGCGAACAGCAAAAGATGCACGTGCAGAAACGATCCAACTCGAAAGGACGAGCTGACTCCGAGATGATCCTGCTTATGGTGATGGCGAAGTTCTTGATCTCACGACTCATGCCCACGGCTCTGGACCTCGCTGAGCACATTTCCGGCGCCGACACTTTTCTACACTCGCAGACGGCTACTATGTTCGTGGACATAAGTAATTTGGTTGTGGTCCTCTCAAGTACGACGAACTTCTTCTTCTTCCTTTTCTTGTCGCACTCCTTTCGACGCATCGTAATGGCTTCATTCGTTAGCGACCCGATTCCGAAGACCAGATACCAACTCTTGTCCATGAAGCAGCATTTCCGGTGGCATCAGAACACAACGTCAAGTACGTCTTCACCGGCAAAAGCACCGCCCGATCTTCACGGCCTGCCTGCTTCGTGTCAGGCGGAATTCCTCATATAAAGGTAAGTGAAAGATACAGTCTACATATTTCTGTCGGAAGACCATATTTACACTTGATTGATGAGAAGCAAATTCCTCTAAAGTAGCGTCGGAAGAGGATTAGCGTTCCAGTCAGCCACACTAGATAACAAACAGTCCAATCCCTCTGATCTTTGTGCAATCGTTGCAAGGGTTCCTCCAGTTTTTTAGTAACTTCCGCCTGGTCATACTTTAGTCACGATGATTTGATTAGTGCCACTTCTCCCACTCCATCCAGGCTCCTTCTCCCGTGTGAAAGTCCCTTTGCCGGAGGCGCATCTTTGCATCATCCTCGTCTCAAACATTGTTTTAAGCCTCGCACTCTTTAATCACTCCAAGCTTCCCTGTTCTTCGCGCTCAGATTGCTTTGATTTGATTCGCCTAGTTCCTGGTGCACTTCGAAGTGAGCATTGAGCCCCAGTGCCCGCGCGAAAAGTGGATCATGCCTAGTCTCATCATCTTCTCAGGCGCGATCAAAAACCACCGCGGCTAATCAGCCATCTAGGAATGGGTTTTCTTAAGCTCTTTATCACGCCAATAAATTGGCCATATCGTCTGGATTTCGGCAAACGCAAAAAACCCTTGGGCTTTTGAACATTTCCATCTCACCATCTTTTATGCGATTTGAACGCATTAAACTGATGAATTATGTTTGTTGTTTTCAGAATCACTGAGAACTGGCTGTCTGACAACTTCATGGAAAGGACGAAACGACGAAGAGTACGCAAAGAGAGTCCTCTGTGTGCGGGTGTTTGCTTACATTGTCTCCCATGTTCATGTTCTGATGCAGATGATGCTAATTAGCTAGAGAGAATACATATATCCTCACTGGAACCATGACATCATGGGGCACGTTTAACGACTTAAAAAGGCTGCACGACTGCAAAGGTTCGATATACGAAACGCGCTGAAAAATGCTGAATCTTCACAGGCCAGGTGTCGAATGTCCAGTTGTCTGCACTCGAGCGTTCTTTCCTGCTTCAAATTTGACTACTTAGCGCAGCTGCGGTCTCCCAGGACAGCTTACGCATGGCTTCGGGCAGCGAGCGACGTCTGACATCTTTGATCCCTTCACCGAAATTTGGGCCGTTTAAAAGGCTTTTCCGGTGTTTCTTTAAGGACACCAGTTCCAACCCTTCAAAGCAGATGCAATAGACCGTGGTGTGGCTGCCGACGGCGTGGATCACTCATTTCTACGTGACGTACTCAAGTACCAAAATATTTTCATATTGCCTATACTTGAAAGCTGCGGAAAAGACACTTGAGTCTTGCTTTGCGCATTCATCGATAAATTCTCAGAAGTGGCATAGCGTGCTGTCAGAAGTCGCAAGGATACGTGAACCGAACGCACGATTTCGCGCAAGCCATTTGACGCCTTTATGAACGCTTACGCCAGTGCGTGGAAATTAGTCAATTTCGGTTGAGATTTTGCTTTCCGCATAATAACGCAGAAACTCCATCAGTATGTCAGTTAATTAGATTGACTTATTATCGAAAGTCATATTGAAATGGTATGCCTGCCGTCTCGTAACCTTAGCTCTTTGGAGAGAAAGCGATAATTAAATCAGAGTTTCTTACGAAGCGTCTGACATCTCGGTCGCTATAAACACGTCCGCTACGATTTCACCGAGCAGTAAGAACTTTCGCCGAGATCAGCTCCACGCGAGTAAGCTGCACAATGGAATGTTCTGAGATCACTTATGCCATGACGTATTCGTCTAAAATTAATCGCTCGCAAACTTCTTTAGATGTCGTACAAGGTTGACACGAAGTTGGTCTCTCCCAAAGAGTTATTCAAAAGTGCTTGCGACAATTAATCCCGTTTTTTATGTCGCTGACATTTCCTTGGAGTTCGGTTGCACTCCGTGAGCACATAGAACCTACCTGAAAGGGACATGGCCATCCGGTACCTGAGAGACAAAGCTAATCGACATGTCGTATAAATAAGTCAAACCTATTCTTATTTTTGCTGAATAGGAAAACTCTGCCTTCCATAGGCGACGTTCTATATTGGTTCCAGTAGTCAAAGAAGTCGTACTATTGAACAAGGAAAGCTGTTTAAAACAAAGGGAAAATGAAGCATGGAGAAATGAACAGTTTCATGTCTTCTTGAATCCAACAGCATGGCTCCATTCAGATTGCGACACAATGCTATCCCAGTATTGCACCAGCACACTACATACTACTGGCAATATGTCTTTTAAGACTTTGAGCAGGGAAAGGGAGTTTAAAAAATGGATTATGATCCTACAACGAAGAATTCCGGGCAAACATGTTGATTGACGACCGGGTATTAGAGAAAAGCTGGCACTGAAAAGGATCATTTCGAAAAGACTAAAATTTCTAAAGACGAAAACTGCTCCAAAGGACATACTGTCGGGATTGAGAACGAGTCCCATCGATGTGTCTGATGAAACATAAAGACCGTTAATATTATTCTGTTTGATGGGCTCGCAGAACCCTGATCCGGAAATTGACGGATTGTCGATGAGCATATCAATAGCTCTCAACGTTGAATTTTAAAAAGGCACACTCGTAACTCATCAACATGTTTATTCCAGCCATGCTTTCAACGACATAATGCATGATGTTTACCGAAGTAACTGCGGGTTCTTCGTCGCTTTTTAGAGTTGAGAGTAAACTGGGCCTGGGAGGGAAACAATTTTTCCGCGCACTATGGAACGTCGTCTAATTCCAGAACTATCTTTTGTTGAAGTAACAATGTACGTAGTGAGGGCGTCGATGCGGAGGTTTAGTGTGGGTTGTCCAGCAGTTCCAGATGAGGCTTGGGTGTGTTGATCACCTTGAGCCTTAGATAAGTTAAAAAGTGTTTCATGGGCACAAATGACATTCGAGACTGTCAAACAAAAGCTATTTTTCTGCGAGGGGGGATCCTAAAAGGAGATCTTTGTTTATTTAGCAGGTTGTCTTTGGCTTCCTGATTCCACTAATGGGTCGATTTTCAAAAACAAAGAACTAGGAAGCATATCGGAGAACGATGAAACCTTTTTGTCCACTCTTAGCTTTGTTTTTCGCTGCACTTTTGTCGTGATGTGTTGATTGAAGTGCACCGCGAGGACATTGGAGTTAAGTGAATTAGACATGGTTTCGGAATTACTTCCCCACAGGGGCAATTGCCGTTTTGAAGTGCGCACAGGTGGAATAGTCTGGAGCCGGGGAAAACCATCTCGTCCGAAAGTTTACACGTTTTCGATCTTTCCATGGTCAAAAAGGGGATGAAAACTCAATTCGAGCCAGTGATATTCCAGCACATTATCATAGAAAGAAAAATGGGTGCTTTCGGGTAATAGTGCACTTGCCGCCTATGGAGGAATTATGTGTTACCATATCTGCATAAATCAAGATGAGACGAGACGCCGGCGCGCTTTTGGAAAACAGCGCCAGTCCTAAGAACACGGGGGAGTTGTTCGTTGGTGGTGCTTTAGAAAAAAATACACTTTTAATGTGATCAAAGAAGTACTTCAACATAGGTTTCGCAGAATGAACTTGTGGAGACTGAACCCGAACTGCATAGAATTGAACTGCAAAGAAAGAAGCCGCTATATTTTTCATATTTTTCAGAAATATATTTTTCAGCTATCAGGAATATAAAATTTTTTTTTCCACGGTTCACCGCATTGCTACTTCCCGAGGGGGAAGGAAAACAACGCGACAAGAGTAACATTAAGTCGTGGGTGCATCACGTATGAATACTTCGCAGTTTATGTTCCGCGAACACCTCGGAAAACAATTTTGTTATAGCCCTTTGCACTTGCATTACGGCCGCTTTCTTCCGCTCATAATAACAACGACTTGGCATTATGGGCGATCGTTCAGATGTTGATGCGGATTTAGAGGACAAATCTTTGTTACAGGTTGATTTTATGTAGTTGGCACAAATAACTACAAGCCGATTGCATGTATTACTTGGTACAATTATAAGAGCAGTAGACTTTGTAAGGCGTTGACACAAAAAAGGAAAATTCTTGAGAGAAAAAAAAAATAAAAATAACTAAAAATCCTAGTTTTTAAGTTTCTTCTTCAAGCTTCGCTAAAGAGGCAAAGAGCTCTAGGAATACCAAATCGACATTATGGTTTCTGTAGACTGTTTGGAACATCTGCGATATCCCTATCTATTTTCTAGCTGAATGTACCATATCCGGAAGATTGTCATCTCCAAAGCTCTTCATTTCATTTCTGTGTTGCGAGCATCTGCCGTACCATTTGCGCTCGAGATACTTGTGACAAAATGCAGTGAGCCACAGCTACGAACTTTAGAAGTAAAAGGTGTTTCTCAAGACATCACAGACAAATGTTCAACGTTGAGCTTTGAATTATTTTGGCGGCGATATACGTTTGTAGTGGTTTGAGGCACAGCTGAATGTTTCGTACGTTAAATGTGATCGTCAAATCTAACAGTTTTTACGGAACTTCAAAGCACAAATTTATCAATTATTGACGGCAGACTGAATGATGGACTGAGGACTATTCAGCTTTGTTAACTTTTGGAAAAACAAGCAATAACGAGACGGAGCGACTTTTGAAATGAGCGGTTTCGTCTGCGGAGATCGTTGAATTTAAAGTACAGATTGTACTTTGCGTCCACTGAACTGAGACTATGGATAGGTTGAATAGCAGGGGAAACGCAAAAAAGCATGAGTGGTGGACGAAATCCGATCCAGATGTCACTTGCATGTTTTTCTCCACTAAAAACAAGCTGTCTTGCAAACGATCGGGTCCTTCAATTGATCGAAAACTGCGATCAGGAAGTGATAGGCCGATAGATTTGATTTGGGCCAGATCCAGCATGGAACGTGTAAAAAGCATACAAGGGGCTACTAGGGATATTGAAAGCTACTTCCGGTCAGATGTCGTTACGTGCGAAAACTCTTCGGCGAGCGTAAAACGATTTGGACCGGATTAAAAATGACGGTGTCACTTGGGGTCGATCGGATGTGAGATGTGTTGTTGTGATCCTAGCCGGGAGGGTGGTTGGTCCTTCGGCGGCTCGTCTGCTGCGTTCGGCCGCCACCGGCGTCGTCCACCAGGATCGGCACCCCCACCCGCTCGCTGTTCGCGGCTTCCCCGGCCCC
>KN168377.1:4901-17254 GCA_000757755.1 Steinernema glaseri
CATTGTTCGAAATTAAACTTCGGCGCTGTCACATATAGCCATTGAGTGCGTCTTCGTCGTGAGACCCGATCGCACTTTTTTCGGCTTTAACAGGCTAGTTCAGTGCAGTGCACGTAAGGAATAAAATTCCACGTAAAATGGCTGTAAAGAGCACGTTATCATTAGGGGTGTTGAAGTGATTGATTTTTTTGCGAAACGTGTAGAGTCCCTCACAAAAGTCACACACTCTCACAATTCTCCGAAATACTCCCAAAATACTGAAATATTCAGTGACCTTTGAATTTTTTTGCAGAAAAGTGTATCTAGAAAATAGCCAAAGAACGCTGGTGTCCCTCTTTTAAACCCTTTGATCCCAATTTTCAACATGACCCAATGGCTTCTTTTCGAGGCGCTTAGGAAGAGTGATGACTGACCGATGGACTCATCGACGCGTATGCTAATTCAGAGGGCACGCGGGAGTGCGTTGCTTTTTTACTTCTCCCTTCCGCTATTATGGTGGGCGCGCGTTGTCGCGCCGTTGTGAAATTTTGCAGCTGGCCGCATTCGCGTCGACTCGTCACTCTCCTCAATTTCGGCCTTTTTATGCACGCACATTTTCCTCGGGTTGCAAGCCTCATTCCTCTCCTCGCTCACTCTTTCCCACTTTGCCGCGATTTCCGACGAGTTCCTCTCCTCGACTATTGTCTTTATGTTCTGCGCTGACACGCGGGGAACGGAAGAAGCTCATGCTCGTCTTCCAACGCCCTCAATGCACTCAGTCGATATTCTGTTAGTGTGTTTTTTACTTACTCTACGACCATCCAAATGGCACCGATCCATCAGGCGGCGCCTTATGCGCCCGATTTCAGTCCAAATAAGTCATACGTCTTCCGATGCGCGATCCTCGATCGTCTTATTGTTACAACCCAGACAGCGTCCGTTTGATCGCCTCGCTGACCCGTACAATCGCCTCAATTGAATCGCACCTCTCGCCATTGGTCTCTGTTTACGTTTACAGGCGCATAATCTCCTTTGCGTGAACTGTACGCGCCTCCTCCCTCCATCCAGCGCGTTGTGATCCAGCCGTGCATGTGTGACAAGTTTTGCGGGCATCTGTAATTGTGTGGAAATCAATCGATGCGCCTTGTCAATCGACTGAAACTACCACTTAGACGCTTTGATAACCGTGTGAGTCATCGGCGATCGAATGGCCGCCGAGGGTGGGGCATATTTGAACTCGAAAAGGTCGCTCGAGAAAGAGGTGGGTTGTCTCGAAGGTTCTCTCTTTTTTTTAATTAGGTTACCTGTTTGGACACTAATGCTATCAGACAGGGCTGTTCTTTTGGTTTCTGCGATGATACTAAGAGGGGTTTAAAGCCGTAAATCCGATCCGAAACAAACGCCAGCTAGAGGAAACGAAAACACATATTGACTATTGTGGTTCTGTACTGTTTATCTTGTTTGCTCACCGGAGATGACCTTTTATTTGAGAGCAAATATTCATTTAATTTTATCGTTTTTTAAAGAGTGTTCACGGTTGTTAGTTGAGAAACGGTCATATGTCCTCGTCGTGTGAAACTATTAGAATCGATCCACCCTACAAAAATCCTAAAAACAAACACGAAAATCGCAGAATAGGAAAACAGTGACAAAGCAGAGCTCTCGGGACCGGATCAGGCTATTCTTCTCCTTGCCCTGCGATATTAGTTCAATGATTGGGCCTACATCTTTGAAATGTGTTCCAAAAAAGTTCTTTTAAAAGTTTTTCTTTGAAAAAAAGTTTCCGAGAGATTTCGATCCTCCGATTCTATGTTTACTTATTTTCTACAGTCTGCGATAAGCGATCTTTATACCATATGATAATATGTTCCAATTTAGAAACTTCCAATCATCGCTGTCCATATTCTGTGCAACAAATATATTCTAAAAAAATTACATGGCCGATACTTCTGAATTCATATTACGACGCGATCTGGTTTCGTTGAACACGTAGATTTCGAATCCTGTTTTAATGTCTTCCTGCTTTGAAAAGAAACTCGGTGATAAAAAAGAAGGTCACCACTTTCTCATCAATCACGGCTTGGTATCGATATCGTTGTTTTCCATGTCTCCTTTTAAACGGTAATTTGCGGCAGTCGGTGACAATGTGCGTGTGAAAATTTGTTCTGTGTATGTCTACACTGTATTCATTGCGTAAAGATTGCAACTGATTTCTCTGAAAAAGGTAAGGTCTAAAATTCCCTTTCTAAATCGTGCTGACTACCTTAAACTTCAACATTATGACATTCACATTGACCAAAACCAAAAGGATAACCAAAAAGAAAAAGAACCAACACATCCATGCTTTAAAATATTTGCGATGGAATGTGAATAAAAAATGTTTATAGATTTCTCCTCCGATACAGACTCGTCTTTAAGTCTATGCGGTGGAAAATTTATCTGTCTAAAATGTTCTGCTGTTCCCACCCAGAATATAATGCATATACTATGAGCTATCCGCAAAAGACATACCTTTCCTCTTGCTCATATTTCGCAAGGCTAACATTTACGTTCTTACGAAACACCAATTATTCGCTACTATACCTCTTCCGTACGCGGCACTTCCGAAATGTTTGTCCGACTCATATGGTATTCTACCCAGCGCGCAGACTAAACAAGTGCAAAACGTCTGTCCAACACGTGCGGCGCTTCCTTTTGGCGCCATCTTGCTGCTCTAATCGCTGAGTTCCAATCTACAAGTGCGTCTTGATGATCGGACCTCCGGCGAATCGAATAAGAAAAAACGCCGTCGTTTCGAGAACGTCATGTCACTTGCCGTTAATGGATCGACTTTTTGCGCTTAAAAGCAAAGGAAGGATCTATCCAAAGAGGGAAGGGGGGGATAGGGGGAAATAACCGACCCAGAGCAACCGGCCGAACGACAAACTCTCACCCTCCGTCGGTCGGGTCTTTGTGAACACTTTCTCGTGTTGCGATTGCAGTCGAGATTTAATCCATCGCCTGTGCATGTGACACACTCGCGTCCGGAGGAGGTATAGCCAATGGAGGGACCACACACGCCGACGTGCCATCAAGGCGTTCACATGTGGCACACCGTCAAGAATCGCTTATTCGTGGGCCTTATTATCGCTATGACGTCGTTCGCGCTCATTTGAACCATCTTTAGACCACATGTGTATTTGAAATAACGTTTCAGACGTGAACAAGCGGCAGGGCCGCCAAACGGTTCTGTAGATGAGTGCGCAGGGCAGTTCATCTGTGAAAGTCGCCGTGAGGTAGGCAATATTTTTGGTATTTGCTAGCTATAATATTCATTTTCCTGTCCTAGATAAATATTTCTTAAAGACACTGGTCTTCGTGTTCTAAAGCATCGGTTTTGAGTTTTTTTTGTAACTACCGGGTGGCAGTAGGCATCTATGCTTGAGTGGTCTAGCATCTGTTTGGTTTTCGCCGAGGGTGCTGGTAAATCCAGAAAATTTCGCCTTGTTTCTGGAACTGTTTAAGGAGCAGTGAAAAACGACAGCCAATAACCACCGTCTAGTGGCCTTGAATGTTGCCTCTGGCGCGATTGTTAAAGATTTATGACCGGTCGTGGAAACGCTCAAAAGGCGCTGTTCACTAAAGACGAACGTGGCACATCACTTGACGAAACGTTTAATTATGCGCTTCGCAGGGTGTCCTTTACGCGGAAGATAAGTGCCATGTTTTAAAACTGGAACGTTTCCGTGTCCTTTTTCTTTTGACAAGTTCAATTAGATGGTGATGGCCGACGGCCCGCACTGCCAACGGCCGGCGGTTTATTGTTCTGTCGGCTTTGAGACAAACCGCACATTTCCTGCCCCTATCGCTTGCAATGAATCTTTGATTTGCGCTGATTTCCCCTGCTCATATGGTATTTATGACAACCAAAAGGGACACAAGGCAGAAATGAGGAACTGCGTCTTGTTTGCGTTTGTCATGTCCCTATCAATGTTTGATGTTTTGTGGTGGCGTAATTTTCTCTTATTTTCTCCGTTCGGAAGTGCTCTAAATCTATCTTTACAATTACCGAATATAGAATTGGCGCTAAAGTTCTGTGGTATTACTCTTCACTTCTCTAATTTCTTCTAATTTGATAGTTAAGAATGATTGTGAGCTGACTGGTTTAAAAATCTTCTCTGAACGCCCCGTTTACCCTTCTTGTGACCGATTTTGCAGAGTGCGACCACTGAACGCTCGCGAACGATTGGAACAGAATCGAATCTGCGCTACCGTACACAATGAGGACCGCGAAATCGCGCTCGGCGACGATAGGGTCTTCACGTTTGACCACGTCTTTGACTTGGCATGTAACCAATTCTCCATCTACGACTCTTGCGTTAAGAGCCTGGTCACAGGCCTCTTTGAGGGCTTCAATGCGACCGTGCTCGCGTACGGCCAGGTAAATGGACGTTTTGGAAACTGATAGTTATGTGCAATTAAAGACGGGCAGTGGAAAAACGTATACCATGGGAACAGCGCTGGATACTGTTTCCAACGAGCTGACTGTTGACACAGGAGTGATTCCCAGGGCAATCAAGCAACTCTTCGAAGAGATGTTGCTGAGGGTGGAAACGAGCAAGGACAAGGGATTGCCGGAACCGAAGTTCAATGTGCTTGTTCAATTTGTTGAGGTAGATTCTACGGCTGACCATCACAAAACATGTAGTCTTGTAGCTGTATAACGAAGAGATTATTGATTTGTTGGCGCAAGAAAAGAACCCAATGGGAATTCGAATTCACGAGGATACCACTGGATCAATTGCTTTGAAGGGTGTTACGCAGACATCGGTGACGGGACCTTTGGAAACACTGAACGCAAGTTGCGTTTTAAATGTTAATGTTGTAATGTTCGATGTTTATAGACGCTAAGACAAGGAGCTCTTAATCGAACGGTCGGTGCAACGAATATGAATGAAGTGTCATCTCGTTCGCATGCGATCTTCACGTTGTATTTGAAACAGGAGAGAGCGTCCGAGGTATGTTTCCATGTTAGCAAATGGGAAAAGGATAAGAAGGGGGAAAAGCTGAATGTGGTCGGCGATCACACGCGGCTGAGTGGTCTAGTGGTATGATTCTCGCTTAGGGTGCGAGAGGTCCCGGGATCAATCCCCGGCTCAGCCCAACCTTTTTTGAGATATTTAATGCATTGTTTGGAATCAATGTTTGTATGAACGTCTGTACCAAAACCTTCTTCAGTGTCATGCACCACATTTGTACATATGTTGCCCTAGAAAGGCGAAAATATGAGTAAACAGAAAAATATCGTTTCAAGACCACAAATTTTAGTTGACTAACGAATCTGAAGCCCGCGAAGTCGAATTCCTTAGCGCAAAGTTTCACTTTGTCGATCTGGCCGGTTCAGAAAGGCTGAAGAGAACTGGCGCCGTAGGAGACCGAGCGAAGGAAGGCATAGCAATCAACTGTGGACTGGTATGATGAACCCGTTCTTCTATCCCCTAACAGATACTGTAAAGCTGTCTCTTGGCAATGTCATCAGCGTCCTTGGTAGTAACCGAGGTGGACACGTACCGTATCGTGATTCTAAACTGACCCGTCTTCTTCAAGACTCTCTTGGCGGTAACAGGTACGGATATTCACAACTTCATCGAAGCAGACTTGAAATGCATTCAGCCAAACCCTCATGGTCGCGTGTGTCAGTCCAAGTGATGGCGATTTCGCCGAAACGCTGAACACCCTTCGCTACGCCAACAGAGCAAAGAACATCACAAACAAGGTGTCCGCAAACCAGGATAAGTCGAGCAAGATTATCAGCGAACTCCGGCAAAGGATCCTCGAGCTTGAGACTAAACTCGCCGACTACGAGGCAGGGAAAAGGCAGTTTGACGATGATGGAGTCGAAGTGAACACCCTACAGTATCAAGAGAACATGCTCTTGACGGTAAGCAACCGTGGTACTGCTTTTTTCTGTATAGTTAACCATTTAGTCTGAGAGAAATCAGTTGGCGATGCGCGTAAAAACATTGGAAGCAGCAAATGAAGCGCTTCGAAGCCGACTTGTCAACCAACAGATGTCTAGCTACAATATTCCAACCTATAGCATTCCAAATGGTGGAGAGGAGAACGGAGAGGAAGGCGAAGATGCGCACACCAAGGCGTTCCAAACGGTCATTGAACAGCTCGAGTCCGTACGGTACGTTATTATTATTTTTGTATGGTCATCATGATGATTAACCAAACCAAAAATTACCGTAACCCTTTTGGTATCCACGATTATCTAGGGCATAATACATATTTTTCCTTTTCTTTTGATTGACCGTAGAGGGGCTATTTCAGGTCGCAACTGTTTGAATCAGAAGCTCGATGTGATAAACTGGGAGCGGAAGTTAAGCGTCTGAAGGAGCAGAAGGAGATGAGCAGCATCATCGCCAAGATGGCCTTCGAAGGAGACGTGGACGGCGATCAGTCAAACACGATGATCGAAACCCTTGACAAAGCTGCCATTGCCGGTAGTTTTATTTGCAACGGCAAAACAATCTCATCGAACCTTTAGAATGCACGAGGTATATTCTGGATCTGGAGGGCAAGAGTCTTGCGAGGAACGACAGTATCGAGACGGAGGATTACGTTGACGAGGGCACCGTCGACGATGACGATTCCTCCAACAACGACGATCAACGTAAGTCCTCAACAAGTTGTAAAGGCTCCAATGGAGATTTAGTGTTCGAGGCACGAAACGCCATGTGCGAAGATCTCGTTGATCTGCAAGCCGCCATCTCGCACAAGGAACGTGTCATCGCCGATTTGGAAAGCAGCAAGAATCAGTTGATCAACATGAACAAGAACATCCTCAAGCAGCTCCAAAGCTCGCAGGAGCGAATCGAAAAGATCGAGGCTGAGAGGGACCGTGTTCTCAATGACCTAAGCAAGGCGGAAAAAGGTGGTTCGGAGAGTGCCGCCGCCAAGAAGATCAAAAAACAGTTCGAGGAGAAGCTGAATAAGTTGCGCGCTGAACAAAAGGCTCTGCACGCCTATGAAACCAAATGCAAAACTCTCGAGCGGCAGAAGCAGAAGGATCTGGAGCAGATCAACAAGATGAAGAATGAGGTTAAGGATCTGAGAACACAAAAGGTCAGTCAGCTTTTTGCAACTTCCAGCGTGTTATTCAAAAGACCATGTGCACCTGGCACAAACTTTTATGGTATTGATAGCTGAACGTGAACGGCGTGGGCGCAGTGCTTTTCATGTGCCTTTTATAGCATATGTAAATAAGCTAAAGAAGATTTTCTGAACCTTCCATTATCCGCATATTGCCGTTTTAAAACGGCCCCCGGGAACATGCTAAGCTGTTATGTTTACGACACTCAGATGGCACAACCACAAAAATAGCCGTCTGCTGGAAATCCACAGTTAGCTTCGTTATAAACGCAAGGTTTCAGAGAACGTGCACGTTTCTCAAATATCCCAAGAGAGAACCTTTTTCACACACCTCTTTGGAAAGTGAGTCATGAGCATATCCGGAGAGAAATAATTGGGATGTGTTTCTGAGAAGTGCCGATGTTTACGTTTGTTTTCTTTTCAAATTTTTGGAGCAAAGCTTTGCAATACATCGAAGGTCAAAATGTAAGCAAAGATTGGGGATAAGTACTACCCATCTTTCTAGCACCCCTTCCTTAGGACCGTCTTAAGAAAAAAGCGCTGGGATAACTGTTTTTAATTAATGTTTTGAATGAATGTGCACTTGCTCACACACAATACATATCTACTGTCTTTAACAAAGGTCTTGCTAACTGTTCAAAGCGGTGAAGGCGTTCACATTTGCCTAAAGACAAATGCAGAATATCGCAAAAACTTTCGGCTTTTGCACGTTATCCAATTTCCCTGATTGTTTACTTAGAAGAGAGGCACAGCGGCAAAAAGTAGTTCACCGCGGTGTCTAATTTTCATCAAAGCTGTCCATCTTGGAAGCCTTTCACTGATGTAAATAAACCCACGCAGGCACGTGCTCCTACGTTTTCCGGTGCCGCTCATGTGACAAAGAGAAAATACATCGGATTTGCAGTCTCACATGACTGTACAAGTATTCATGAGTCAAAACACCTCCATAATTCTCCAGAAAAATGAGTCATAAATAACGGAATGCTAGTGTCTCATTATCCAAATGTAAAAAAACATTCTGTAAGCCATAAAATGTCGGCCTAGAGGCCTGTATATCATGAAAGTCCCTAAGCGCAGATAATCTCAGGATATCGTAAGCCACCTCGCAGCTCATCAGCGATTCAAACTGAGATTTTCCCCGCTTAACAATGAAAACACTCCAATTATTCATGTTGATCTCTTTTTCCTTCACAAAGCTAAATATAGGGGAGAAAAACAGAAAAGAGACTAGGGGAGATTAACGACGGTCACACGCTTAGAAGCGCGCACAACCTCATTAACAGAAGCCTACACCGCACACCTAATCTTAAAATTGCGTTTCTAGGTCAAACTCCAGCAGAACATCGTGAACGAAAACAAGAAAGTACAGAAGGCGCTCATGGAGAAGAGGAAGTTCGAGGCGAAGGCGGCAACGCAAAATAGGTTTTCGTCTCCACGTTTAGATCCCAAGTGGACTAACCGCATTTAGAAAGTACGAAAACAAGATCCGCTCGCTGGAGTCTCACGGAAACCAATTAGAGACGTTCACTAAACGAACGGCGGAGATCATGAAGCAGCTGAAGCGGGAGTTGGCGAAGCAAAGTGTGCGACGGGCCCCGGCTACCCCGAAACCGAACTCGGTTCGGAATCGGGTAGCACTGCCTGGAAAGTCAAAGATCACCGGCGCCGAGATGTGGTCCAATATCGAGAAAAACGTTTGTTCATTATAGGCCCTTTGGAACCGGGAGAATAATCCATTTAGGTGGCATCCATGATAAACAAGGGAGTGTTAAATCTGCAGCTCGTCGAAGAGCTCGAGCGACAAGTGGAAGCGCGAAAAGTCATTTTGAACGAGATTTCCCAAGTGGTAAGTATGGCGGGAAGATTCTATGGAAGTGGATAGAGAAGAAGTGGGAAGTACATTTAGAGCAGAGATTGGAGAATTTCGGTGTCAGAGGCTAAAGCGAATAAAGATCGGAAATAACCTCTAAGAAAAATTTAAACCATTTTGTTAGATCCATTTGTTTTCTAGGAAAAGGGAAACGAAAGATAGTGTGTCGTTAAGATACATGGATTTCGGAAAGTACAGTCTTTTTTTCGGTGTTCTGCGTCTTTCACATAACATCTAAAAGTCTTCCCTCGCTATCTCGTGATCCATGCATTCCGTAGTCCACAGATCATGCTTACTACAACATTCTGGGCGGCTTTTCCATAATTCATCGCTTTCACACGAAATCGTTTTATATGGAAAGCGAACTTTTGCAATTGAGCAGAGCGGATTTACAATCGAATATGTATACACATAGGTCCGAAACACAGTCCTTGCGTGTCATTTTCAAAGTACAGCTCGTCCCTACCTTGCCATTGAGCCGGATTCGAATTTCCTAGAACCCTCTTTCCACTCTCATTATATGAACCGGAGAAATAAGGTTTCTGAGCTTGGCATGCGAGGTAAAAGACGCATTAATATTCAATGGGCTAATCTTTTTAATGGCCTTTTCATTTCAAACATCCCCATGTGGCGACAATAGCGTTCACGGATGCCTAAGTCCCAATTATAAACAACGCTGTTTCTCAACAACACGGCCCGCGGCCCCTTCTAAGATGACAAAAAACAAAAGTCGCTCTGGTCGCGACGACCTTTCCCAGAGGTATTAGTCCATGACATCCATTTCCGCATAGAGCTAATTTCCATTTCAAACGATCTTCCTTTAGTCACGTGCAACTGTGTTAAACTAACCATGTTCATATATAAAAATAAAGCCGCTCTTCCGGCAGTGACCCTTCGTTGCGTTTTATTCTGGGATGGCCCACAATTTTGGATGTTACAGTTGATAGATGTATCGGCTAAAACAGTAAATAATACCGTTTGAAGATACCGTACTGCTCCCAGTACTGCGGAAGAATAAAGTATATCCCGGAACACTTCTTTCACACAACAAACTTGAGAACATTATTTGAGGGACAACCATTAGTTTATACCACTGATAAAGATCCTACTGTGTTCTTTCATCATCAATACCGGCCCGTCACATGTTCTTCATTCAGGAGGACACATTCGCCAAAACCCGCGACCAGAATGTACGCGACGTCCTGATCGATGAACTAGCAAGCAAGAGGGAGAAGTTTACGTACGTCCAGTCGCAGATCCATCAGCTGAACTCGCAGATCTGCGATCTCGACACAAACCAGGTCGGTTTATCTTGTTTCTTGCATCAATCACAGAGGGTCCTTGTGACGTTTTCCAATTTATTCCCATTACTGAGCTATGTACAACAAATAATGATGGAAAAATTCGACGTAGTATACATACAGAAACCAAAACATCGATCAAAATGCGCTTACAGTAAGGATGCTGCGAAGAATGGAGAGGAAAGGGGTAGAAGGGCGAAGGAGAGGAAAGAAGGTATATTTATGTGCGATTAGCTTGGCGATGAGTACCCGATTATGTGTGCCACGGTTCTGTGCTACGGTCTGCTCGTTTTTGTCGAACGATTTATCAGAGAAAGAGCGGAAAGGTGGGAAGGACAGGGGATGGATGGGAGAGACAGGGACATGGTCGCCCTTGGATGCTTGAGGACGAGGCGATGCGTGCGGAGGAACGATCGGGTTGTTGCCTGGAGCAAACGCTCTCTAGTAGTGATAAATTATGCGTTGTTCAGCGACGCTCGCTTTCCACCAGCGCCGATCAGCGAAGCATGCTGCGAATGGTGATCAGCAGAGCCCCCGCTGTGGCACTCGTGATCGGTTGAGTCGATGACGACGTGAGTTGCGGTGTTCTTGCGTAGCTTCTGGATGGTGGATCTGCGGTGGGCCAGATTCGGGATAAGCTCCGGGGTCGGGCTGCAATGGCGCGCGGTGTACAACACGCTAAAGGGTCGCAACTCACTTGACGACTCTTCGCATGCTGGTGAAGGCGAGCATGGCGAACATCAAGGCGCAGAGGGCTGCTCCTGTGGAGAAGAGCATTCGACGCCATGGGAGATCAGAGCTGAATATTGCCAGCCAAATGCAAATGCTGATGCTGATGACAGAGCCCAGCACGCAGAGGAACACCTACATGGACTGCATAATTTTTTTGGTCCTTTTTTTACTTACTTGGCCTCCGGTGGAAATGATCCGGGTCTTTGGTGGCGCGGTGAACTGTTCGCTCATGCGACCGGCTACGGAAACCTTTGGCTGACATATGCTGCCTGCCTCGCTGCAGAAACTGTGCTAAAGAACGGCGTCGTCGAGCATGAACCGAGTGGGAAGTAAACAAACCTTGAGCTGCACGCTTGGTCGGTGCTCGGTGGTGTGAAGCATTTCGGTAGAGTGGAAAAAAGTGGTTGGTAGCTCACTTATGTAGCGGATATGCCTGGAAGAGCGGTGGCGTAGGCAAATTAAGCGTGCAGCGCGAAGACATCGGCGATTATGAGCAACTCGCGCAGAAAGGACGTCTTGTGAAAGGGGATGCAACGAGCGAAAGTGATCTTGAATGCCCTCATCGCGTTTCATTTGGTAATTGTTCTAATGGCCTGGAGATCGATGCCCGCGCGCATGGAACACGGATGTGGACCCGCACGTATGAGGGTGGTTCTTCAAATGAAGCACCCGTTGCCGAACGCAATGCTCGAGAGGTAGGGTTGGGAAAGAGGGGATGGCGGATGAGGTGGAAAGTGCGAAAAGGAAATGGGTTTTTTCTTGAGGGTGAACGGAGTAGAATTCTCTAAGATCGACAAAATAGATTTTCTTAGCACATCAGCACAAGAGGCACGAGATGAACACCATTTAGTCGAAAGATCGAGGATCGCGAAATCCGACTCTTAAGGGAATCAGAAAGATGTTCTCAGGGAAGAACCTAAGCTCCAAGGAACACGTTCTTTCGGTAAAGGGACCCATTGTAAGGGGAATTGATGAAATCACTCCCCTTGAAAACACATAGAAGTCATCAGTATGTTTATACGTGGGCAAAACGGGCAAAACTGAAGAAGGGCGGAGAGGGGTAGGCGACAAGCACCACTCGGGTAGCAGATGCGAGTCTTTGTAAGGAAGCGTGCCCGGCGCAAACAACTTATTCGGAGAGTCTGATGAATATGCCTGAAGACATATGGCACTCACACTGCTCAACACAAGAAAATACTCTTTGCTCCTTCGACTTTCCAAAGGAAGCCAGATCACATCACTTTCCCCCCGTGGCATGCGAGAGTCGATCGTAAACACGACCGGCGCCTGAAGGCATCAACCTGGGGCCTGAGGGCACGGCGGGGGGGGGGGGG
>KN168377.1:17361-38123 GCA_000757755.1 Steinernema glaseri
GCGGTTGTCCCCTCCCACTCACATGCACACAATCATAGAACCGCAGAACGCGATGTCCTTTTATAAGAAGCAGAACGAGGAAGCGCGGATCCGATTCCGGCGTTTCTGTGTTTGTCCCACTGAACCGCCAAGCGTCTGGCCCACCGCGCAGAGCAGCCATCAGTTAATTGTCTTAGAGGACGACTCTAATCGAGTCTGTGCAATTTTTGAACGCTGCTCCACTTGGGCTGCTTCATTTAACGCTCGCATGGCGACGAATAATTGGATCAGTCTCCAGAGTATCGTCAGTGAGCAGAGGTTAAGAAGTGAGGGAGTGTGCTCATCTATTCTGTCTAAATTCTGTGCCTTGTACATTTTAAAGTAAAGGAAATGAACAGGTATTTGGCAACGGTAGATTAGCAACAGAGCGAGAGAACACTGGTCCTTATGGAAGGAAAGACGCAAATTGACCGGTTAGATCTCGTAAAAAAATAGTTGTTTTGCACGAGTCATTCATCCACGTACGGATTCCTCATTTCTAGAGGGCTTCGCGGAACGAAGCGCCCCTTTTCCATTTTGTGAGCTTTTTCGCTCATCCAACCACGTCCAACATCGTTAGCATGACAACAAATTAAGGGTATTGAATTTCGGAGTGAAAACACAATTCGAGTAGACCTCCCGGGCGACCGACGTCCAGAACAACGCATTATTAATAATCGAGTGTTTGAGCACAGAGAGCGTCGCTTTGACCAAATTATCATTCAGTTCACTGGGAGAAAGGAGAAGATAAAAGAAAGGAGAAGATGCAAAAGGAGGAAAGGCGAGTCGGCAGCTGCGCGCGCACGTGCTTCTGCTGGCCCGGTTACATATGTGCCTTAAAGGGGCCATCGAAGACCAGAGGTAGAACCGCTGTTTACCCTCCGGAGGCGTGGGGCACACATACGCACACACATTTACATTTGTTGACGGCACGCGGTTCAGCCTGGAAGTCGTGTGAAAGCTGACAAGTCTCAGCGAACACAATACCTGGTCTTCCGAGAGGCCGGGGCCCCTCCTCTAAAACGCGCCCCCTCCGCTCAAGCCGCCTTGGCTCCGCGGCACCTATCTTTGCTGTTTGGTCGCTTTGAGGGCGCTGGTAAGATGGCTGGGGGGCGCCTAGGCGATCCAGGGCTTATTCAAAACAAGCGTGGGTTATTTTAAGCCATGGGCCCTATCGCGCGTTCGTGCGCTCTAATCATGCCAATACGAAGGGCAGGAAGTGCCAGAGGAGGCGAGCGAGGGGGAGGATGGCACTGGTGCGGCCCTTAAGTTGCGCACGCCCTTAGGAGTTAAGAGTTCGGAGAACAAAAATAAATATTAAAAGGAGGAGAGCGAACAGGCCCTTTGTGTCGGCAAACTCGGGCCAAAGAGAGATAATGCCTTAAATCACATGTTTGCCGGCCCAGGCACGTACACATTCCTTCGCTGTTGAATATCCATCAAACCTTCTCCGGTTATGCCGAGGGGATGCCAGGGGGAGGCAGATTTATGGTCGAAAGGCAATCAGATTGGAATGTTTGAGCGCGCGAACAGATTGCTGCACTTTCCGTAGGAAGTGGATTTATTGTCGTCAGGATTAATGAGATTGTGAAACTACAAACATCGTTTTTTGCACGTATAGATTACAGATGTGGGAGCACCAGTAATCCGTCAAGATTACATTAACCTCTTCAAAACAAAAACAAATTTTACCGCCTGGATAGACGAATATTTGAACCTGTCTCTGTTGCTCTTCGTGACTCATGGCGGTTCTAATCAGCTCGGACATCTAGTGCCCTCAAGCAGGTGCCGCGTGAGCTCGTAAATAGGCAGAGTACACCCTTTAGAAAAAATGGGGATATCGCAGTGGAGAAAATCCTAAAAGCCGAAATTTCGCAAACCTCTCAACAGTCCCTAATCCGGCTTAGAACCCACTTTCTAAAGCGCTTCTTTTAGCTTTCCCATCCAAGGCGATTAGCAAATCTCCATAGATCCTGTTGCGATTATAGTTTGCGCCTTGTACAATCGTCTGTGACACATCAAAGACGAAAGTTTGTTTTTGAGGAAATGGCCATTCTGGACAGATTTCTCTTAAAGCCCCTCATCAACCAGCGGCCACAACTATGAAGGCGAGCAAAGATTACTGGTTCGTAACAAACAAACATGCATTAACTTGTTCAAGGCATTTATCAACTTTGCCTTAAATAATTTATAGTCCATGATGCGACTAAGGCGGAGCATAATTAATATGGTTAATATTTATGCGGGCGGTGCTCATCACTTCTCGCACTAGAAGATCAGCGACCAAAGATTCCTTTTTACGAGTGGCCAATTGCGCAACGCGTTCGCCCACCCTAATACCCTCAAATCTACATGAGATGGCTTAAGGGTTTCTAGTAGGTCGGCACCACAGGCCGCGCTCTAAAGCTGCGTGGGGGCAACATGCAATGAAGACATACGTCCGAGGTCGCGGCTTTGTTGTCGTATAAGTTCAGAGATGACTGATGGTGCCGACGGTGGCCCGGCCTCTTGGCACGGTGCCCTTCTCCACGCGCACCGATGTCCAGCGAATGGAGCCGACTGATAAACAGCATCCCAGATTGGTGGAGGAGCCGCCGGCTAACATCCGAAAGTGTTTTCGTCTGAATGCAGGGCGGTAGTTGTGAAGGGTGAGGGTTATCGTGAGGAAAAGTAAATGGAGGCGGAGCTCCTCAACGCTCCACCAGCTGCCTAAGAAGGCGCCACGACGCCGGTTAGCGTGTTCGCCGATGGGCCCAGGAAAGCGAGAAGAAGAAGCAGCAGGAAGGGACTGGCACTAGGGCTTTATGTTATTGTTTTTGGTGACTACTCAACTTTGGATGCAGTCATCGCCACTGCGGACCGATCGTTCGCCGATCGGCTTGAGGGCGGAAGAGGGAGAAGAGTGGCGGTTAAACGAACGCGGAGACAAGTGTTTTGTTGCCGACCGCAACTTTCTGAACTCGACCCTAGAACTGGGTTCTGGTCGAGCCAGGAGCACTCAGGAGAATACCATCCATCAACTACTTGTTTTTGCGTGTTGAGGTGAATTTCGATTTCCGGCCCTTCGGGTCGATGAAAATCATACAGCGTTTATAAGTTCAAGGACACTCCTGCTTTATGTTGGGCAGAGCATCTGTCACTTGATAGGTGTTTGTCTTTTCGAAAACACAGCATTCTGAAAGGGAAATACAAATGAGTTCCGGTCAGTCTGGAAGCAATAAGCACGATCTTTCAAGAAGGCTTGTCTCCTATTTTTTTCCATTTTAAGACGACAACGTTTCATATTTTGGATCGCTTACACATTTTCGGAGAACCATGAGTGCTTTAAAGTGCAGAGATATTACATGCTTCGGAAATGAGGCAATTTGGGCATGTAATAAAATGGCCAATGCTGATGTGTGGACAAACCATGTCCTTGATCGCTTGACTATCCTAAATTATGCAAAAGTTTAATACTTTCATCGACAAGCGCCCGTTGTTTCCATTCAGCTTCATGTCCTTAACGCTTGATGAAATTTGAGGCACGTCTCGCAACGATCTCGATTTAAGAGGCGACTATGAACCCATTAGTTGTGTTTTCGATGCTTTTCACAATGCCCCGAATTCTTTCGTGGAAACAACAAGGAAATAGTGCTCTTTTTCGCAGAGACACTAACAGTAATCCACTCGTCAACATTCTAAGCAGATCTAAGCTAGAAGTTTCAGAAGACCGTTCCACATCTAATAGCGCTGCCCCCTAGTTCAGAGAACAATGCCAATGATGCCGATTGATGTTCAAGTAAGCTTGAAAAGATTGCTTGCTCGCACATCACATGGCTGTCGAGTTACTGCCAAAATAAGAACCCTTGCTAAGATGAGTTTTGAGGGCGAAGCTCTTGTTAGACATTCACGTGGAGGGCAATGCATAACCTAGGGGCAATGACACAGGGCAGCTGGGTGCTATACATTGTGTCGGAGCGAACTGAAAAACACCCAGGAAGTTTGGTCACTTGACAGTTGTTTAATTGGGCGAGCGGACTAGTGGCGGAGGTGGGCAGTGGGAATCACACGTAGCCAACGCTGTCCAAGCGCCTTGTGGCATGTTCCCGGCCCAATTAATTATACCTCTGCCGAATACCACCATCACACCACCATTGTGCATTTTCGCACTTTCGTCTGCGTCCATATATCTCCTAGCGCCGGTTACCCATAGGGAACATCCAGTAAACACATAAATATATCTTCTGGTGTTCCCGAAAAAGGGCCACAAAGCACGCGTGGGGGAGGTGGGAAGTGACCTCA
Source organism: Steinernema glaseri (assembly GCA_000757755.1). NCBI lineage: Eukaryota > Metazoa > Nematoda > Chromadorea > Rhabditida > Steinernematidae > Steinernema > Steinernema glaseri. The sequence goes on from KN168377.1 coordinate 21,661, forward strand.
TACAGAAAGTGCATCTCTATAGCGACCTATTACGGAACGAACGCTTGGTCTACGTGCCGTCCTGATCGTTGGTCGTGCTGTCGGCTTTACCTATGAGTGGTCTACGCACTTCCAAAAAGCGACATTTTCCTGTAGGATGTGTCCTTGTTACGTCAGCCCCGGGAGACAAGCGGGAGCAAGCGGGTACTCCGCTGGTACTAAAGCTATTTGCGACACGCAACAGCCCGCTCGGGAAAGTTTGCGTCAGCGAGTTCGTGATTTGGAACAAAAAATTTGGTTCAAACGATGTGCATGACGTGGGAACCAATCCTGGCTAATTGACCGGTGCACCACGGGCCATCAATGCAATTACAGACGCGTCGTAAACACCTTTGTTTGCATGAGGGATTGCTGGGCTAATCAACGGCCATGCAAGGCGCTGTCTGAGTAATACGTTCTGTGCCCATACGCAGAAACACCTCCACATGCACTGCTGAGGCCACGGATTAGGACGTTCCAATTTTCCGCACTAGTGGACTGGTCTATAAAACGCGTTTCAAAGGGATTTGCGCCAATTAGGCTTACAGAGAACAATTAAGCCAAACGATGTGGAGGAGTTGATTAGGCGATGATCATTCGGCGCTTCTTCATGACAAGGCGTCATAGTTAGGACACAGTCGGGGTGGTCCGTTTCCCAAAGGGCCTTCACATGAGAGCGATCATCCATGATGATAAGGGCTTTGAACTCCACATTCGGAAGGAACTTATGATTTGCGATATGGCACGGGGGAGCACGGCTTTTTCAAAGGTGATTGAAGCATAAAAAGCGGGAAATATCGGGGACTGAATTTTGAAAGGATGGCTGGAGTCATGATCACAATGAATTTTCTTGGAATGCCAGAGCTGTTTAATGTTCAGGCCACATGGTATGGCGATGTAGACTGTAATACATGACGAATAATATAAACACACACAAAGTGTTTAATGCATCAATAAAATAAACCTGCAATGTACCGAATTTCCGTTTTTTTTTTGCAGAAATGACTTCCGCAATATTTTCTGTTTTCCTCTACCTCTCTTCACTTTTCAGCGGCATTTTCTTTGAAGCCTCTAATTAAAGGGGGCTGCAAAGGAAGCACCCATGCGTTAGCCAAAGCTCCCTTCATATTTCCACGGAAGATGGTACCGCCACCAACCCGCAATCAAACTCTTGATTTCGTCAAAAGCAAAATAGAAGTGCCCGAGGGATTTATATGACGTGGTGTAAACGAGCCGCGACCCTCCTGATGTCGATGTTCGTGGAGGACACCCTCACATGAGACCAAAAACCACAAAATCAGATTGAGGGGGAGTCGGAAAACTAGCAAGCCTACCGTATATAAAGTTGCCAAAGTGGCAACTTGGCTATTCTTCGCGAAGTGGGCGCGAATTGGAAAACATGTAAACAGAGCAATTGAATATTTAAATGAATACTAATATTCTTAGGGCTGCCCCACCAGTCGCGCGTAGGACTTAGAGTATTGGACAGAAAAACTTAATTCGTAAAAATGATAATCGCTTTTGCATTGGCGACGTTGCGCTGTTGCTCGAAACAAAATGTTGACACTACTGACAAATTCATAATCAGGGGTCCATTTTCCGACTAACCAATGTTGGTTACGGAGAAAAAGGTTGCCCATTGAACCCGTGCATTTTTTGTTCTGGATTGTAATTATGAGACCAATGTCAGTGAACAATGGTGAAGACAATTTTGTAGGTATTATGCGAAGGTAGTATGCGATTGCTTTTTACACCTTTTGTAGTTCAACACGCTCCTCGATCTAATCTCGAGAAGGATGGAATCCAGGGTAACCGTAAAGGCTAGGAATGTTTGTTGTTTCCATAACATCAAAAATTCCACCTACAGTAGTCGCTGCATACATGTACTAATTTGGGTGGTATTACAACGCTAAATAACGCCTGCACTCGCCGACACGCAAGGGCGAAAGCGTAAATTACAAAGTGTACTACTGATGCTGCTAAGGCGAAAAACCTGCGAAAACAAAAAAATTCTTGTGGGAAACTGACCTTTAAAAGGTTGATCCAGAAGATCTGATAGGCATCCAAAGTAATGGTTCCGGTCATTGACCATACACCAGGATGTGTACTTGACCACTGGGGAGTACAGCTTATCCGAGGGAACAGGGGGACTATGGAAATTGAAATTCCTCTACAAGATGGCACAACGAGGCAAGAAAGGGAGGCAGTCAAAGATAACGACAAAAATATGTTATGTTTGGAATTTTTGTGGAGAGAAAAATATTTTTGCTGATTAAAAACTTCTGTCTAGTAAATTAAGTTTCAGACCGACGGAGCCCTCGCTTGCGTGAATGGAGATTTCACACCGCTACTGAACGGAGCGAACCTGAGTGAAGCAAAGTTCTTGTTGCAGCAACTGTTGACCTACTCCATCGACCGAGGAGTGGCTGCACGAAAAGTGGAAGCTGACCTTAAGGTACGTGAGCGGGAAAAACATTCCCAAGCGAATTTGATAAATGAAAGTACGATAAAAGTTCCCACAGAGTTCAATAGCTCTGAGATGCAATAACATTTCTAAAATTTGTTTTTTCTTCATGAAAAGCTACTGTACGGCGTACGCTTTGACTCTAACGGAGACAAAGAGGTTGTCTTCAGAACTGTCAGCAACGCCTCAAGGAAGTAGAAGATGCAGCCAGAATCCAGGAGGGTCTTCTGACTTTAGTTGAGCAGCCGGACGACGACACGGCCACCGTAATCATGGAATCGTCCACGATGTCCATCGACAGGCCACTCTCGTCAGGTACGTTCGGGCTTCGTGTGCTCTAACCGCTTTGAGTGATTTGATTTAATTTTCCGTGCGTCGTCACTTCCACCTTGTGGTTGTTTAACACTCTCGCTTTACTCACAGACGTCGATGTGCATTTCAGTGGGGGAGAGGAAGGTGCGTCAGAGGAACACTTCGTCTGCTCATTTGCTGTTCCCTCATCGGCTAACCACCTCAACAAGCTCGTTGCAGAGTTTTGACGGTTTGTTTATTTGCTTTCATGGTTGTGGCGCTGTGCTTGCCAGTGTGAAGGACCTGTTTTTCCGAGGATTTTTTTCTTTTTTTTTTGAACTCATAACTTCGGAGGGCATAATGGATTTCAAGGGACATAGCCAGATTTTTTGAATTTGGGTAACACCGGAGAAGCGGTTTACTTGGTTCAATGAACTCTTTGGAACAAGAGTTTTGTTCAGTTCCCAGATTCGTCAATTATACACCTTCCAGTATCCTATCCCTCTGATTAAAATTTTTCTTTGCACTGCAGTCTACCTTCACATCATCTGTACACAATATTCCATATCATCTAATGTGAACGCGACTGCGTTCCGTGCACATGGTAATTAGTATGTATGTAAACACCTTCTGCAGACACATAATCCAGATTGCTCTATACTTAACATACACGTCTGGGAAAAGCTGAGACCGTCGCGTCAACATTACATTAAAATTTGCTCTCATTTGTACACATGCAACACAACAGTGATATTTGAGCCAACGAACATCCGAAAAAAGATATGCCTTTGTACTCCAATGGGATAAAATAAAAGTGAGCAAGACCCAGGGCTTGGACAAGAATGGTCATACAGTTGGGGTATATATGTATTGAACAGTCATGAAATAAGCCCTGAAATTTAGCAGCTTCCTCTGGCTTGCTGCAGCGTCAACCGCTTTCATTTAATGTTGTGTGTCTTGTGTTAATCTCAACACTAACTTTTATGGATTAACCTGCTCTTTTGCTTTCATTTATCACACATTATGAACTGTTTCAGACAGCGCAGTTCAGTCGCAATCGGTCTCGTCGCAGGATGGAACCGCGAGCGTCGACTCCGGCTCTCCAAAAAGGTAAGTTCTTTTGATCTCCCTAGCCGACCGGTAGCGGTGTGCTTGTGCCCACTAACACGCAGCTAACGTGTAAACCTATTCCGTAACGGTGTTGCATCTCTTCGTCGCTTTTAGTGCCCGATCGTCGGTGTTCACCAGGTTGTCTTCCATGCGGCGAACCTACTCCGGAGGGGTGATGTCGCCCAGCGCAAACGGTAGTCCTAAGCGCAGAGTGAGCGGAACCGCTCTGCAGAGATCCTCTAGCGTTAGGTAAAGCCTTTTGCTCCCCTGGCACCTCATCTGCACCCACTAGTAGCGCTTGCCACCCAGCATGCCCTTGGCTTCGCTTCTAACCAGTTCCTCTTTAGATCCTTTATAACTGCTTATTTCAGAGGTGGATTCGTGTCCACCAGTAACGCGATAAATGTAGAGTCCAAACTGGTCACAAGAATTTTTACAATCAAAGCACATGGGAAGTCGTTGCTGTCCACCCAGTTGAGCAATGGAATGCTGCTGACGGGATCGAAGGGTAAGGCGTCATGAGACGGACAATACCGAGACGAACGAAAATTCTAATTCCACGCGAGTAAACAAAATGTTAATTAGTTCCGTTGTTTCACCCTGTTTATCTCAGACGGCAGACTTTAATTATCTCAGAAAGAAATAACAGTCGAAAATACAAATGTTCAGATCGGAGCGCGAGGATCTTCGACCTTGAAAAACAATGTGAAGTAGCTCAGCTTGAACACCATATCAACGCCGTCACCACAGCGAGATTCGTGCCCGACTCTAACTTGGTCCTCACGACAAGTTCCTACATGGCTCACATTTGGGATCTGCGGTCGTCACAGTGCGTAACCACGCTTCGATCCAGTGGCATTGTCGACCACGGTAAGAGTGTTTACTTGCCCGTGTTAAATGGCAGCAGTCGCATAAACACGCGATGGGGATAATTACACCCGTAGGAAAACCTAGAATAGCGCAAAGAACAGTTTTCCCACGAATGGGGAATGATTGTTCCTGTTGGTTGGGGGAGAGTATAAATCTTTTAAGGCCGACAAATTTAGAGTCGAAAGTGAAAATTACTAAAAATTTAAATTTCTGTTATCTGGAATTTATAACGATCCAGAAACTAGCCGGAAACCTTCACAATTTTAGCTTACAATTTTACCATACCTACACAGTGTTAGCTTTTATCTTTGCTGTGAATAAACAGGCGACATGTAATTGTACCCCTTTTTAGCCGAGTTCAACTATGCTCAACCCAGGGTTAATTTGATACCGCCGTCTGAATCCAGAATAGCCGCTGCATGTCTTGACCCATCCGGATGTCTCCTCTTCACCTCGTTCGAAAGAGATATCCGCATCTGGGATCTCCGACGTCTGTCAGAAAACGTGACAGCTCGCTGCGTGAACGCCACAAAAACTGCATCGTAAGCTCTTATCGTTTAACATCCTGACGTAAGAATTATAACTTTGAAGGTCGGAAATTACGTGTCTTTCGACGTCCATGCTCTCTAATCAATCAGTGCGCCTCTTCTCCGGATCCAAGGATCATGCGGTTAAAGTGTTCGACGTGCCATTCGACATAGTGAGCGGCCGCGATTTTGAGCCCGTCGGCGAAAGTCTTCTCTCCCATGACGTCATCTCGGCGGTCGTGCCCTATCGGGACTCGTTCTTCGTCGCTTCTCATGACAAAGTAAGTGGATTTGTTGTGCTTGCGTGGGCCCGGGTGCCTTTTTGGGAGCCCGCCAATGACTCAGCAAATGACGTGCTATTTCAGTCAGTGGCAAAGTACAACGTGAGGGACATGGAGCGCGACCACGTTAGCACATCACATGCTTTGCCCGTCATCGCACTCAATCTCTTCCGATCGCCAATCACCAACGAGGACTTGCTGGTCTCGTTGGACAAGAAAGTCATGTGCTTCTGGGACATTAGCGGATACAAACACCAGTTCCTCTCAAAGGTAAAACATATGTTACTGAAAACGGTCACATCAAATCATAATTTTAAAATGGAGTTTACAACTTTTAGTAGTTTCGAAATTTTCTGAAGATTATTTGAATAGAACATGATACGGATCGGGTGCTGTTTTTGGGGCACATACAATATTCCCCTTGAGGAGTGAGTCGATAGCAAATTTCGTGTATGCTTTCAAAACTGTGGGAAGAACCATTGATTACTAACCTTAACGTAGGATAGATTCAGACAGTCAAGGGTTACTTTATTGTTCTCCGATCAAATAACAGAAAGGAGCTATTCACAATCAACTCTTGCAGACTACATTTCCGTTGTTGCTTTCTAATGAGTTCACAGTAATTATGTGCTATTCAAAAGCCCTGGTCTCATGTTCTTACGGAGGTAATTCATTAAAACCATCGGTGGTTCATAATGAGAAAGAGAGAAATGAGTCATAAAGCAATTGTTGACGTGTCTTCCTGATCTTTGAAAATTTTAACCATGTAAAAACAGTTACTGTAGAATCTCATTCGTAACCCTTTTCACATAACACATGAAGCCCAAGAGAAAAGGTAAACCTTACATATAGGATGTAATGAACCTTTATACGGTCCGTAACTTTCAACGGTCCTTAACAAATCTATGGTCCTTAACCTTCAATTTATAGAGCACTATCATTTTTGCTTACAAAAGCCTTTAGTGCGATTTACCGGTGCTTCCGACGGTTTACGCAGTATAATTTTAATCTTGTCCGTTGTATTTTTGTATGAGTGATGGAAAGTAAAATGAATCCTTCTTTAGTTTTATTAAAAGCTTTTTTTAGTTTTATTATAAAGTCCACTGGCGACCATGTGTTCGAAATGGAAAGAGGTAAGCCGTAAATCAGTTGGGAACCTTTTCATTTTTTTCAATGTTTTCAAAAACATTTCTTTTCTTTCCATGTGTTTTCAACCTTCCATGTGTCATTTTTTTATTTTCAAGTAAAATTCACACAGCCGGAAAGAGGCTGTTTAGGCACTTCCAATTTTCTGGGTTTACTAAGGTTTATTTACTTTTCCTTCATCACATGTTTTATCACAGGCAATCTTTCTTCAAATTTATGATGGGAAAACTACGTGTGCTAGGGCAACATTTTCTGGGGCTGTGTGACTTACATGTTAGTCCCCTTCAATTCGGCTTTACCTCCGAGATACTTGCCACCATCAGCATTTGAGAACATTTTTCAATTTTTGATCCCTTGCATATGAATCAATAGTACAAGAATTACTTTGGACCTACTTTAATTTTCTTTGGCATTCAAATTCAACTTTTCATGCGCCTAGTTACCAGTTCAGTTATTTAAAGGCTTTCTTAGTTTTCGCTGCTTCTGTGCGAAAGTGAAAAGGGGTCCACGTACATTACAAGTGCTGTGGAGCTTGTGAAACTCTTAGTAGATTGAATATTTTGAAATAGCGAACGAGCTTAAACTCATCTGCCCGATTTTCTACCTTTTTCGTCAGAGAATGGTCGTTGAATACTACCATATAAGTTTGTGAGATTTTGTGAGTGCGCTTACGCTGGACACTCAACATGCATGAAGCTGCCAGTTCACGTAATAACTCTTTTAGTTTTTGATGTGTGGTGGCCGCTGCTGATGGCAGACTTCCAGACCTTTCTCTAGTTTTTAGTGAACCCTCATGCTTGTTTGAGCAAAGCCATGATTCCAGTTCACGTGTGTGCTTTTAAGTTGGCGCTCCTGTTGCTGGTCACAGGATTTCACTCTTTGTTTTGTTTTTGTGAACGCTCAAACTTGCATGAGCAAAGGCAAGGTTGCCAGTTCACTTTTTTTATTCGCTGCTACTGCGCGAAGAAGTGGAAGACACCGCGAATAAAGCGGCTTCTGACCTAACAGAGACAGAAAGGAAACGAGCGTCGTCAATTTTCGAAAGTAACATTTTCGAAAATTTAAAAAATCATAAAGTTCGCACGTTCGGTCGAACGCCAGTCTATATACCCACCATGATTTCAAGCAGCGGTCGTGTGGTTTTACATGTCTTTGGGTGTTTTGGGATCGCTTTTATGGTATTCACTCCAATAGTACGAGAATGAGGTAGATCCTACACAAGCAAAACATATCACAAAGGCGCCGAACCGAATTTCGAAACACATAGTTTCCCATTGGAAGCACTGCTTTTGCAATCAGAGGAAATGTGCTTTAAGGCTACTATGAACGTATCCAATGATGTATTCAATCTAAGTCCCCGTGACCTCTCTTACAAGGCAAGCACACGCCATCTAAACTTCTGAACTAATGAAGGGTACAGTACCCATATATCCTCAAACCTTTACAAAGGTTTACACTTTATATAACATAGATCTTGTAACTCAAATATATCTTTAAAAAGCGGAATCCATTTGTAATGTATCCTTTCAGATGAGTGTGAACACAGAGGCCATGTGCCTGGGCACAGAACCGTCGCCGGACTACCCAGTCAGCCTGTGTACTGGACACAGTAACGGAGACGTGGAACTCTACAGGCTCAAGAGTGAATGAAGCGGCGCTTAGATTTTGATCGTTGTATGCTGATGACGATTTACATGATGTTGACTCGGGTATTTTTCCACTTTTCTCCCTATCAGTTCACTTCTTCACTCTCTTCTCTGCAGCTGACTGTGATCAATGATTGAAACGATTTTGTGTTCAAGCACACGACAACACGTTTATTGACAAGAATAAAGCAAATTGCGATGATAGTCCTCATTGGGCACTAGAAGTTTGTTGCGCTTTCTTGCAGCAATGAATCCATTGGAGCACACGCATATTCTTCTCCATGGGAGAGACCAGTTTAGCATTGGCGTTGAAGTGGGCCAGCGGAGACGACAAGTCCACGGGCTGGTTGTTTCCAACGTCTGAAGGGACGCGTTGATTTGTGATGGAGGTGAAGTTAGAGAGCGACTCTTCGTCCTCTTCCTGGAGAGATCTGAGACGTTCCTGTTCGATCTGCATGAGCTCGGCATCGAGGCCTTGCGTGTCGAAGAAGTCATTGTTTATTGTACACTCTTGGAGGGGGTTCGACGTGGAAGGGGTTTCGAAGGAGGCGTTCTTATCGGTTCTGAAATGTGTACAGTCTTATGAAGGTGAACGTTGACGTAGCTGGTTTAAAAAATCTGAATATTAATTCACAAATATGGAATCGACCTTCTTGTGGTGTAGGACACATTTGGACATTGGAAAGATTTACACCCGAACACACTGCACATCAACGTCATAGTGAGTACAAAAGGGCAGTCGTGTTTAGAAGTGGGAATTCTTAGAACATCAATAATACTTAATCTTTACTTAACCTTTACTTACCCTGTTGTTTGCGAAGGCAGGGATTCGGAAAGGCAAATGTAGCACTTTGGCCTCAGTGAATCTCCGCAAAATTTCATTTTTTGTTAAGGCAGATATACTTTTTGGCCAAGTACGTAAATTTCGCTCCAACGGAATGCAAAAGTAGGACTAAGAGAAGATAAAGGAAATCGAACCTCGTGTCACTTCTGCTGCTCCGACTGTCCCAGCGCTTGATCCTCCTCACAAAATCGTCATCAAACGAGCGTTCTTCTGTTACCCCGCTGCTTCCACTATGCGTGAGGCCAGAGTCCTTCGAACCAGGAGACGTTCTTTGGGCTACTGTAGACGGTGAAGCGTCAATGTTCACGGCCATACTACTCATCGGGAATCTATAAGCAACGCCGATCGGCCGGTGAAGCGATATTGGAGCAGGCTTCTGCTCTGTCGATTCCTCGTTTTCTGATCTCTGAAAAACATGGAAACTGCTCTGCATGAACCAAAAGTAATAAAACGCACCTTCAGAAGTGAGAGTCTTGGGAATGGTGTGGGCTTCCATTTGGTTGGCGTGGATGGAGGAGCTTCTCCTCGTCTCGGATGAATCGGTGGCGGAACGTTGCTAAACATCGTGGGCACTGTTCATTTCACGCAAACACGTGCAAGTATTTGTACCTGTACTTATACTTTAATCTGTCAGGTTTAGGCGGTCGCGGAGGCGGGAGTGGAGACAGTGACGGCTCGTATGGTGTTTTCCTGTACGCATTGTAGCTGATCATCTTGGTGTATTTTCTAGTCACTTTGTGTTCTTCCTAGAATAGCAACAAGACAATTGAGTTGCTGCGGTCGCTGATTGCGCCGATGGCGTCAAAGTTCAGCGGAGGCAAATTGACGTGCGCCGACGTCAAACGCCTCTTGGCATAACCTCTGCGGCGCGCGAGGGTTCCCGAACGCTTCCCGAGTAAACAAGTTTTCTTTTTGTGTCGAAATTATTGGCGCCTTTCTCCGAACTTCTGTCATAACAAATATAAGCTGTCCGTCTATTGACGGCACAACTTGATTGGGTCATATTCGCGCGTGACAGACGTTTTCATCGCGGGGGACTGACACCGTTGAGGGAGTCTGTCAGAGTGGTCACTTACTGTGCAGAAGAAAAACGGTGACTAACTCTGCTGGTCGACAGTCGGGAACGTCGACGGCGCGTGAATATGACGATGATGACCGCGGACGCCCGTCCGGAGGGTCTCTTTCTCGACTGAAACATGTAACAATCGAAACAAACAAAAGAGGAAGAGGACGCGCGAACGTATTTTCAGAGGAGATAAGGATGTGCGAAAGGCGAAAAACGCGGCGGAAATAGGGATCTGCTTGGAATCCGTTCGCGTTCACGTAAGGCGCGACAAAGTGATCATAGGGTGAACGGGTAGAACCAGTTCCGCTAACTTGCACCTTCCCGGATAATAAAAATACATTGCATTCTTTAAAGTGCACCTGTGGAAAAAACCACGGCGTCCTTATTGTTCTTAAATGAAGGTGAAATTGCAGAATTAAGTTGAAGGCTAAATTTTAAATATGTGAACACGAAAGGACCGTTCACACTGGTACGTTGAAAAAACCGCTGTTCAGCATGGAATGAACAAGACCTGAGAGCAGCCGCGTGCCCCAATTAGGAAGATTACATATCCAACCCTAATAGCAGGATATTTTGCACCAAAACAAGGGATTAAGTTCGCCAAAACAAGAGTTGTCAACAACCTGCTTACGAATGAAATTTATATTGTTGTTGTTTTCGTCTGTTTTAAGGTACATTTGTTTTTTTTTTCTTTACAAAGTTAGGCATAGAAAGCGGGGAACGCCATCTCGCAGTAACATTGCAAAACATCCGAGCAAAGCATACTTACGAGATCCGTAATGAAGTAAAGTCTGCCCCGTTGAACTTCAAAAACAAAATGTAATTGTTCAGACAGTAAAAGAGCGTGGAAAACTAATTAACTATAAGCAGTGACATTACTTTCTATACAAGCTGGCTCTGATCTGAAAAATATGTACATCCTAAACGGGACTTTAGTTATTAACCGAAGTTCGAAGCACATGGAGAAAAAGCACAGTCCGTGGCTTCTTTCGGATCGATTTGCAGCCCACCGTTATCACCTATTTATGATGGCCACAACGCCACTAGGAACAGGGAGCGTTGCGCGAAAGCAAACGATCACAAGTAGCGTGCTGCAGTAGCACGGCGTATGTACATGCACAACACGACGGCCTAGTAAGATATTGCTACTCGATTGCGGGTATCATGACGATCAGTTATTACGCGATCGCGCACACGAAAGAGATCTCGCGCGCCAAAGGCAAGGTTACCGAAATCGAGAACGATAAACAACGCGGAACTTTTTGCACGGACTCCATTGTCAGGCCGTGTCGTTGTAGAGCGGGAAAATGGCGTTACGATTTGCGTAATAAGGGAGGCTGTAGGTCACTTATGTTCAGGAAATCAACCGGAAGGATTTACAAATTTTATTAGCGACAAAATAGGTAGTCCATGTGATATTTATAAAATTGCACACTCGATCAGGGAGTAGATGTACACTACTGATTTCAAATTGCTCACCCACCTACGAACACACTCATCCAAGCGTGACGCATACTATGAGTGTTCAACTTTCTTCGTTTTGAGATGTATGGATGACGCATTTGTGATGGACTGTTTGACTTCAGATTCTGTATCGATTCAGCTATTGGAACTCCGGAGTACAATGTTTGGTATCATCAAATAAAATTATAAAGCTCAGGCGAGCCCTTAAAACATCAAAACAGGTTTTGGGTGATAAAGATCGCAAGAGAAACAATATGGGGCATACATTTCGATACATATACATCTGCCTAATGTAGTCTGAAAAAAACATGTTGCCACTACGGTAATTACGCGGTCTTGTCACATAACAGCTCCTTGAATAAGACGTCAAGCATTGTCTTTAAATGCACTTTTACATCTCAAGAATCTACAAAACTGTCACAAAAAACCATTCCTTCAAACAGCAGTTACAGCGTAATGTACACAATGGCCACGTGGTCCTAAAACAGAAAATAAGGAAACGAAGACAACAACGTAAGACCATGTGCGGACAGGTTTCTGCAAACTGAGCGTAATTTTCCGAGTATCGTTACCGCATACCGAAGAGAAGAGACAAGACTCAGCTCCGTGCAAACGAGAATGATTCTTGTCACAAACAAAAAATTGTCAACGATTTGCTGAGCTTTTTGCCCGTAGGTTGTGTACCCTCTTCAGAGCTGTAAGCCGGTGACGCGAGACACTCCTAATGGCTGTCTCGCAAACTGTTGACCTTTTATGGAGGAGACGTGATCTTGACAAAAAAATAAAGGGCTCTTGACACCTATTTCGTGACTCGAGGTTGCGTCACGCCTACTACTGTACTGTTACAGATGTTGTTGAATATGGAAAACCACATATCAAAGAAAGATCTCTGCAGGATAGCTAAACATTCTAACCTGCTAAACGTTTCTTAAGACATGAACAAAGGAAAGAGAAAAGAAAACGAGGAGACAGTTGCTCAGTGCAAGGCGAACAGAATAACGGTTGGGTTTGGTGCAGAGCAGATATGCCTCGTTTTGATTTTTGATTTCTTCTGTTTGCTTTGCACGCGGAAGGCGCAATTGTCAGCGATGCAAGTAACTAAGAAAATGAGTGATAAGAACTCACCCACGAATGCCCTTTCAAGGCGATGACGATTAGTTTTAGTCATGCGTCGATAGTGTAGAGAGGCTTCTAATCCTTCTAAAATCAAAGGTGACGAGCAGTGTTGGGAACATAGTTATTGTTATTTGATTAGATTTTATTTTATTCCTGGAATCAACTAGTTAATTGAGTAAAGAAAAATCGTTACTTAATCAATTAATCAATTTAATTTAAGAAAAATTTATAAAAAATTTAACGATTTTCACAAATACTGTAAAAATGGAATATTTTCTCTTCCACTCACTGTTTCAATGATTTTTAAAAATCGGAAACGAAAGCGGGTCGCAAACCTGAAATACAAAAAAGCCTTGAAGAAACTGTGAAGCGACCCGGTCGACAAGTAGAAAAAGTGAAGACTATGCGAGGCACCGGAAGGTCTCTACACATTGTCATGTTTGACAAAGACAAACATTGGATTATCATGTGGGAAAGTGAACCAGATCGACGCACTATTCGGCTGACAGGTAATAGAGCAGAGTGGAGCTGTGAATAACCTAAGACGGAGTGGCGAAGCACAGCATTACCATATAATTCGTCACTTATGTTCAAGAATTTATAAGGCCCAAACCTACTATGGAGGTGAGAATTTTGGTTTTTGAATTTTTTGGCCAATTACAACGACAAAGGTGCTTCGCTCGTGCCAAATACAATTGGTACACTCTCTCCTAAAGCCTAACTTATTGGCCAGTCAATGGATTATGGTCTCCAGGATATTGGGAAAATACCTTATATACCCTTACATTGAGGCGTGAACAACGCCGACGCTAAGAGTGCTTAAGGGCCGATCAGCCGGATACTGATAGTGTCATTTCCATGGGCATCCGTAACGCTTAATGACAGGAAACGACACCTCGCCCACACCCTTCGGTCACCGAGATATTCAAGAAATGGCGTTAGTCAGCCAAGGTTGAGCGCCTAGCCATGACCTACCGCCTTTTCAAAACATCAAATTGAGTATGAAAATATGATAATTGACACCTTGCCTATCGTCTACAATGCGCGCAAGAAGAACAACAAAAACGCGTTAAGACTTTTGACCGTAAAGTGAGGAAAAGCAAACAGGCTGAGGTACAGCGCGCGAGTGGTATGTTCCGTTTTCGATTTCTACAAAATTCAACAAAAGCGGCTCGTACAAACAAGGGACGTCTGTCGGGCAACACGCACCCATTCATAGCACAAATAAAATGGAAACGATTGGTTTCACATCAAACACGCGCGCCCGAAAAATCATCACTGGTCTTTGGGCTGGCCGCCACCGTCAGAGTGGACATCCCTCATAAATCGGATAACTTTCATGACCCAGGGTGTATTTTCCACATTACTGTAGGAAGGCAGATGAGACATGAAAACCGCCTTAAATTTCTAAGCGACTGCGTAACACTGACCATTGCGCCGAGAAATGACCATCTGAACGAATTGGTCCCAATAAGCACATGTGCGGGAAGTTCGCGCCAATTCAGGCTGGCTGCATCGTGGCTGGCTATGCAAATCGTCGAACCCGTCTTATCGCCGAGAACGGATCTTTCCCGCTGTGCGTTGTGCGCTAATTATGCGCTAATGCGCGGAAAGCGATCAACGCGCAAATCAGCGTACCGCGTCAATTCGTCGTGATTGGTGCGCGTGAAAGCCATGAAACTGTGGAAGCGCGAAGCTCCCCATTTGCTGGCGCCGCTCATGTTCTGGACACGGTGCGCGACCGAAGGATTAGTGCCGAGTGTGGCGAGCGTGATTGCTCACTGGAAGGCGAATTGCGGAAGGTAAACAAATGCTTTTGTATTTAGCGAAAATCGATTTGTTTTTAATGTTGAATGGAGTGTGCAATTATTTGGAACGCGCAAATGACGAAGCTGGAGCTGATGACGGACGAGAAGTAAGCTTCCCGCGAGCTACCCTGCTTCCATTTAATGGGGATTTTCGGGAAGCAAGAAACTCGTTTCAAGCAGTGTCTCGGACCTGTTTATAGGTTATTATCACCACCGTCACCGGGATATTCACACCGCGAAATAGCCTTCAGATGCAGCTCTGTCCTGAGAAGATGACGCACCCCTTTCGTGAAGCTCAAGATTCTGCTGCAATCTATAGAATACGGAAGATTATACTAGGAATTTGCAAACCAGATCCTGTGACAACACAGCTATTACATTGTATCATATTTAGTAAATTTTATTCCAACTTTTGGCTTAAAAACGAACAACGAACAAAGGGGTAGCTACCATGCCCCATTTCGAGATTGAAAGTGTGTTTGTTGAAGCTTATATTTTGTTTGTAAAATTTTAATGGAAAAAGTATCAAGATGTCAGGAAAGTGTGACCATCAATTACAAAAACCACCCGGGAGATCATATCTTAGCACGGAACAAATCACTGTTGACACCAGCACTTGTCAAACCGGCTTTCGGACATCCAGTGTGGCTACACACCAAATTCAAAGACGGGGTCTCGTGATCGGAGGAGACGGTGCCGGCGCGGGCCCATCCAAGCACGAAACACTACACTCCACTTCTGGGACCAATTCACGCCGTCGAAAGAAGAAATAAGGGACTTCGCAGAGGCAGCCATAAACGGGAACTCATAGGCGCCACCCAAAGATCAAAGCCTCAGGGAACTAATCGCCTATTAGCTGGAAATGCACACAATCATGACCCAGCTAGGCACCGATTATCAGCAGCACTGTGACCTCTTACCGAAACCGGCGGGTATGATTAAAGGTTTTTCTCGCTGATTTACTTAGAAGTGCGTGCGATCGGAACTATTAGTGCCCACTTCAACCGCTATCTTGCGCCGAAGGAGCAAAAACGAAGCAATGGGACCAGTCCGTCGCATATTGCAACTCGCTTGAAAGTGCAAGGCTCGCGCGTGCGTCCGCTCGGAAACCACCTAATTATTCGTAATGTGGTTGACGCCTATGCTATTATACGGCTCTGGAGAAGGAAGTCCGGGAAGTCAAAAACACATCCGACCAAAACATGTATGTGCGCGGACAGGAAATGCGCGTGACGGTAAAGTTTGGCCGGAAAAAAAGTTTCCTGACGTAAGTGCCAACGTCACATTAACGGCTGGACAATGTTGCCTGCTGGACTGGTAATTAAGTGAATTTATCACGCGTCGTCTTCTTGTGACTGAGGGAGATAGTCGAAGAGTTTCGTTTTTGCGGAAAGACAAACAGTGATAAGCACACAGTTAGGTGCTTCACAGTCCTCACCGTTCACTAAAAAACCTTAAGCATCTCTGTCCATGGCACAGGTAATTGGAAAGCGAAGGACATCCAGAGTTTATTTTAAAAAGTTGGAATTGACAACTATGTTGATAGCATGTCCTAGCGCTGTTTAGTAAGTGTCAATATTACAACAAGAACTAAAGCACATGAAATGTGTCCCTCAAACGTCAATAAACGTCCCGTTTTCAAGAACTCTACAGATCACAAAAATTTCAGTGAGAAGTGCAGTGGTAAGTTTGCTAAGCGATCTGTGCTGGTCTGTTCTTGCTGAAAGTTACTAGATTTTCCTAAACAAGAAACATTAATATTATCGGGATTACTATAAGTGGAGTACATAGGAGGTTATCAGGTCACAGCCA
>KN168379.1:7199-18465 GCA_000757755.1 Steinernema glaseri
AGAAAATGTTATCCAGATCTTCTTCCAAATTTTTCCAGATTTTTTAGACAAGATAAAAGTTTCAACGGTGAAATTTTCTTGATTTCTTGATCTTGATTTTTGCACCATCATTCATTTACTTTCAAATTTTGAAAATAAACAAAAATCAACATTTTATCCGTAGGTCTTAACAAAAAAGCTGCGAATTAGATTAATAAGATGGAAAACATTTTATCTTCGTATCACACCATCCAACCACTACGAAATACCACATTCTGTGCCCCAAAAATCTGTCGCCTAGCTTCTGCTTGCACTCAGTGTTGTGTTGTGACCGTATCACCTTTCAGTACGTCGTCACCATCCGCCGAACGTGGCAACGGAACATGCGGAACCTCATCAAGTGCAGCACTGCGCGGAAGCACAAGGTTCCCGCAGCGAGAGGAGTGCATGCCTAAGGAGTACGCTGCATGGCCGTGTAGTATTCCTGTCGTGTGCCACTCTCCACCTTTAGTCTTTGTCGCCTTAACCACGACGTTTAGGAGAGAGAGGAGCTCGACGTGGAGCTGTTCACCTTCGAGAAGTTCCTCAGGTTGTACCACAAGATCTGCCCGCGCACGGACGTCCAAGAGCTCTTCGTTAAATTGTGAGTGTAAAGAAGAGGAACTTGTGGGAAAAGGTTTAAGGTACCAATGTTTGAAAAATCTATACTTGGAAGCATAAGAAAACATGGACTTGAGATGAGATCTAAGCGAGCGAGCAAAAATGAATAAATTATTACGCAATAAGAAACGTAAGTGTCAGTATGAATCTCCTTAAATTTATAGAAAAAGCAATATTTGGAATATTTAGAAGAGGATGAATATAATATCGCATCATATAATATTTGAAAGCATAGGAAAACATAGACTCGAATCCTGTGAGGTCCGACTTGAAACGCTTAATTGAAATGCACATCAATTGCATAGTCACGGTTAACAAAATAAAAAAAATACTGTTTTTCCTATTTTGCACAATCTTGCAGCGAAATTTTGCTTTTGAAAATATCCTCAAAGCCGAAGGAAAACAAAAAAAAATCCCCCAGAAAAAGTAAAAATTGTTCCGAGTACAATTAAACCTAATATTTCTAGGAAGCAGTGTCTTATGAAAAACATACAAGAGCGCAAAAATGAATAAATTATCACGCTTTTAATAGAAATAAGCATCTTTTGCGCATTCACAGTTAAGAAAATAAAGAGAAAAAACGGCTATTTTGCATATCATGGCAATTGGGACCAGACCCAAATCACAAAATTGACGATATGGACGAGTTGGACTCATTCTCCAAAAATCGTCATCTCATCAGCTCATCAGTTCAATTTGTGCGTGCATCCAAAAAGAAAAAATAGTTCTGAGTATAATTAAACGTAATTATTGCCTTCTGGATGATCAAGAAGAGCGCTGAATTAAACAGTTACTGTCACGCAATAATTTTTCTATGTGTCGGGAAAACGTTTACAGAACGTACCAGAATTATGGGAACGAAAGTAAAGTTTTTAAGGCAAGCCAGTAAAAATTTTGCGATTGTTACTTTTTAATCGGACCGAATCTTTTAAGGTCCTAGCACGATTTAAACCTGTGCATACAAATGAAATATAAATACGTTTCAGTTGTAAATTTGAACCGCAAAAATAAAGGTCACATTTTTGTCGAACTGCGAAGATCGATATTATTGCCAGAGATTCGTTCGGTGACAAATAAGCCATTAAAAAGGGCAATACATATAAAGGGGCGGAAAACTGTAAATTCGTTGAATACACGTCACATGGTAGCAAGCAAAATTTTTTCACAAATTTCTTGCACATCACGATGTTCGATAAGTTCCAGAAGCCAAAAATTCCGGAGCTTCTCAACTGTCCTTTAGTAAAATGATCGCAAAAGAGGCACAGGATAGTTGAAGGGTCATCATTTGACTCTCGATATCAAAGCTGCTCCTTCACGTCCAACTTTCCAGGAGCGGTCAGAAAGAATATCTGACGAGAGACCGGCTGATAAACTTCTTGAACGACGAGCAACGCGACCCTCGGCTCAACGAGATCCTCTTCCCCTTCTTCGACAACGACAGGGTGCAGCAGCTGATCGCCAAGTACGAGACCGACGAGAACTACATTGCCAACGGGAAGATGTCCGGAGACGCCTTCTTGAGATTCCTCATGTCCGACGAGAACGCCCCCGTGTTTCTGGACAGAATAGAGCTCTTCCAGGACATGGAGCAGCCACTGTGCCACTACTACATCAACAGGTAGGGACGGTCCAGGTGCTCGGAGGAAACAAGGTCGAGTTCAGCTCCCACAACACCTACTTGACGGGGAGACAGTACGGCGGGAAGAGCTCCACGGAGATCTATCGTCAAGTCCTCCTCTCCGGCTGTCGGTGCATCGAGCTGGACTGCTGGGACGGAACGGGTGAGAACAAGGGAGAGCCGATCATAACCCACGGGAAGGCGATGTGCACCGACGTCTTCTTCAAAGTGAGTTTGAAAAGCACATGTTCTTCCAAAAATATGAAAATTACCCCGAGACCCGAAATTTTTGATAAAAGGCATATTTTAAACCCCATTTCACGACCAAAGTCACCCGATTTGCCCGACACGAAAATTTCGGGTAACCCGACCCACCTCGATGACCCGATGACAGCTCTGCTCAGAGGTCTGCGTTCTTGTATCCGAGGGACATATACAAAAATATGAAAATTGATTTAAGATTGCGCAGATATCTGCTACCAGTAATGGGAACGAGTTGATCGCTATTCCACAAAAATGACCATTTTAACTTACAGTTACAAATTTTATATTTTAGACGTTTTAGAATATTCGGGTGAGGAAAAAGTATGTGTGTTTTGTCCTATTGATAAAGGCGTTAATTACAATTTTAAAAATTATAAAATCGACAAATAAAATTAAAAAGAGCATTACTTGACCAAAAATGCAAAAAAAACCACCGTCAAAATTGGTCTATTTAATATTGGCTTCGTGGCGACAAAAATCACCGCATACTTGGATCCACCTGAGTGTTCTGGTTGACTGTTCGGAAATAGGCGGGGCACGTTTGAGTGGGTGAGCGGGGCGAAAATTTTCTCTTAAAAAAGACTCTTGGAATAAATAAAGTTCTGGATGATATCCATCCAAATCTTTGACGTCGAATTTTCAGGAGACTGTTCTGGGCGAAGAAAGTTATGAAAAAATGTGAAAAGAGGAGAACCATCAATATCAAAAATTTAACTGGTTTTAGCAAGAAGGAGTGGGGAACTTTTAAATCTACATGTTGAAAAGTCTCTTTGCCTCTTTGCAAGTAAGAAAGGAAACTTTAAAATTAGTTGTTTGACACTTGAAATCTTCAAAGAAAAATTTTACTCGAACGTAAAACCCCCAAAAATTCGGCCATTTTAACTCACGAAACTAAAAAAGCACGACCGCGAGTGAAAGTAACCCCAAAAAACGAGAAGACCCAAACAATAGCTGACAAAAATTGAATATGTTATATGTTATAACATGTTATATGACTATGTTATAACATCGTCATCCTGTACCCTTGCAGGATGTTCTGTACCAAATCCGGGACACCGCCTTCGCCCGGAGCGACTACCCGGTCATCCTCTCCTTCGAGAACCACTGCTCCAAGTCGAACCAACTGAAGATGGCCCGATACTGCATGGACATCTTCGGCGACATGCTTCTGTCGAAGCCCTTCGAAGACTGTCCGGTACGTCCTTCCCGCCTTCCACCTTACCTCAGCTCCTTTAGCTGGAACCCGGCGTCCCCCTCCCTTCCCCGAATCGTCTCAAGCGGAAGATTCTGATCAAGAACAAGCGCCTGAAGGCGGACATCGAAAAGCACCAGATGGAACAGTTCCTAAGGGAGGGAAAGCTCGACGAAGAAGACGAGGTGACAGAGACGCCAGAAGTCGTCGGCGAGGACGCCGTCTCTCCCCGTAAGTCGCGTCGAGACCAATCTTAACGATTTCGTAGGATGAGCGACTTGCTTAGGAAGAGTTAGCTTTCGCACATTTTAAATTTTTGAGAGTTTAACGATATCGCAAGAGCATGTACCAGCTCGCGTCAGGGAGGCGCGCCGAGAGCCTCGCCGTCCTACGGTAGCTTGACATCACGACATGCATAGCACACATTATGACGATGACCTGGATTCGAGTGAGCGGCTAACTCACTAACCCTTCTTCCTTTCCTTCGCCTCGAGTCCTGTTCCTGGTGGCGCTCTTAATGAATGACGATTCAAGAACCAAGGAGCCTGACTAATATTATGAGGATATAACCAAGAGCTTTCCTTATCTAATTTGACTGATCTGTCTACTCACTTAAGCGCGAAGGCAGAGCTGTAAGACGCAAGGACGCGACCGCAAAAATACTGAATTTTGGGAAATAATGGTAAAATTAGAAGAAACTTTCGTATTTCGTTCATATTGGAGCGCCCATTGAAACACCAACTACCACCAAAAATTCTTGATTTTTACTGTTAGTGCTCTGATTAGACGTATTTACCAAAGTTAAAGAAAATCTAACGCTGTACATGTTCACGCTTATCTAATGTCGATGTCAAACATGTCCTGGTCTTTAGCATATAGATATCACGGTGCAAGGCAAACATCTGCGTGTGAAGGAGAAGATTAACCCCAAAAATTATTTTAATTTCTCAATCTGTTCCCAGGAAAAAGATAGAACGTCTTTCGTTAATATTTGAGCGAGCACTGAGACAGGTCCCACTCACCAAAAATTGTTGATTTTTACTCTACCCTGATACTGGACTTTCCCACTTGATGTTCCGGAATCCCGTCCTTTATTTCGCACTTAAAAACAATACTAGTTGCTTGGAACTCAACGCTCAATATGAACTGAAAATGACTAAGAAAGAGACCCATTAGAAGTTACTGATTTTCTTCGTTTATTTGGCGTTTGAAAACGACGGTAGAATAACACAACACTAAATATGGGCTGAAAATAACTTAAAATATCATGTTTGGGACAATAAGATGCTTAAGAAAAAGTGCAAAAATTGCAATATTTGTTTGGCATTCCTTTAACACTGACATGAGAATCAGAATTTTTACAAAGACCCGAAAAAACTCTACGAATTAAAAAATTAAAAAGAAAAAAAACTAAAGACACTGAAGCCGATCCAGAATTTTAAAAATTGTAAAAATTGCATTTTGACTTATTCCCAACTTATGAACAGTAAACACAGTAATCCATGGTGCTCTGACGCGACATCTCGAATCCAAAAATACTATTTTTGCGCTGCTGCTGCAAATTAAAAATAAAATTCGAAGAACCAATATAGAGTTCTTGTGCACGATCGCTGGAGCACCAATAGATCACCAAAAATTGCCTCTTAATATTGTTATCGATTTGTTCATTTCGATTCTTCTCTCGTCCTTAGTTCGAAGAATGTTTAAAAATTTGATGCAAGAGAATTATTCACCCATCTGAAACTCCAGATTTTCGTAATCTATCTGGAATTCAAAGACGACAAATGTCCACTGAAATTTCAGTTGCTTGGAATTACTAGAAAACATTTTTCATATCTCCAACTAGAAGACAAAACGTCTTTCGTTAATATTTGAGCGCCCACTGAAACACAAAAGATCATACTAAGCATTTTCTGAGATAATATACCAACGTTGGTACGCCAAAGATCATTAAAAATGTAATGTCCTCATTTTGATTTTTTATGCTTTGAGAAAACATCCATATTTGAAAATACCGAATTTAAAAAACAAAGATAGAGAAAAATCGATTGAAAGAAAAAATCACCAAAAATTTTGGTTCTAATTTTGTTTTTTTTTCCAAAAAAATATCTCTATCTTAAAATAAATTGCAAAAAAATAGAAAAAAAAACTGATGAAAAACCATAGAAAAAAAAACTACAGCAAAAAATCAGATGCAAGAGGCAATCCGAGAGTAGATAGGAATCTTATGGAGCCTCTGCTGGAGCCACTATCGCGACTTTAATCCACTGACATAGTGGAACGCGTGGATGCACCAAAAATCGCCAAATATCTTGAAACGCCGGTGAATATCCCCAGATTAGTCATAGAGGTTCACATAGAAATGTTTCCAAAAGTGTTTTTCTGCAAAAGTTAAATAAGATCTAGCGCTTCCATCTCCTGTCTACTGATCAATCCTATTCCAATTTTCGCGTGTCATGTTTCTCTAAATTTATTGGACATCTTAAAGTGGTCGGCCAATTAAGTGAAGGAATGATAAAGAATCAACAGTAATTTACCAGTAAAATGGGAAGAAACGGACTTGTGGCTCGGATAATATACCAACGTTGGTTCACCAAAGATCACCAAAAATAAAGTGTTCTAATTTTGGTTTTTCATGTTTCGAGAAAATTTGTGGGATGTAAAGTAAAAAAATAGAAAAAACTGCTAAAGAACCTTCCGTAGAGGTTTTCATAAAAATGTCTGCAATAGTTTTTTTGCCAGAGTTAAAGAAGATCTATGGCTCTCAAAAAACTCTGGTCTCCGGTATAAGTATAAGGGAGCGAAGACCCCTCCGACTCTCATCCACGTGCCCTAACCGTCCCCGTTAACCTCGCTTCATAGCGGTCGACGAAGACACGAGCGACGACGACGACCCGTCCGTGCAGTCGTCGTCGAACGTCGTCCGACGCGTGTGCTGCGCCGCCTCGGCCTCTCCCTCGACCTCGCAGCTCACCATCGGCTCCTCCTGCGCCTCGTCGCCTCGGGCCCCCCTGCAAGTGGACCGCCCCGACTACTTGTCCACGAGCTCTCCGTCGGAGATGCTCAACCGCTCCTGCTCCACGGGAAGACGGTCGAAATTCTCGCTCCGCAGCATGACCTCCTCGATCAGGCGTTCCACGCGGGAGGCCGGCAGCAGCAACAGTAGCCCGCAACGTCGCCACACGCATCAGGGCTCCACAAACTCCTCGACGAGTACGTCGTCCGCAAAGCGTAACCTCGATGTCGTAACGCCGTCCGTTTGCCGTACTCTCTGCCAAACTCTCTCCTCTCTCTGTCCCCAGCTCAATCGGGTTATCGTTCACCTAGGACTCAAACCACGTGTCGTGAAGGTAGAGGTGCCAACGCGGCCAGAGCTGTCCAAGCATGCGTTCAGCTGAAGTGGCGTCCAAGAAGTTAAATGTGAATTTTAAAAACTTAAACGAATTATAATATAGCAGTTAATTCATCGATAATGTTCTGTTGAGAGCATGACACTATAAGTAGCCGCCAGTCATTACAGTAACAGGTGCAAAAATAGGAAAGACAGTTAAGGTGAAATAAAGTAAAAATGACCGAAGATCACCGAAGATCAAAAATATTGTCTTTTAATCTCATTGCCCACTCATCCAGCATCGCTGAATTCATTTTGTTCTTTGTCCTTTCAAATAAACAATGACATGTTCTACAAACAACAAACAAAAAACACAACAAAATCTGAAACGATTAATGGGTGATTAATGATTAATGGATAGGACGAAAGTGGGACCCTGCTGAACTACGACAGCGCATGACAAGTATTTTTGTAAGCTCTCAAAAATTGTTTTTTTAGAACCAAAACGCATCGACAATCGTCTAAAATGCTAATTTTTAGAAGAAAAAAAAAGAAATTTGCAGTTCGTTCATTGATGATTTTCTGTAAAGAGCTAGATACAGCCAATAACGAACAGACTACTACTATTACTGCGCAAAAATATACTGATATATTTGGAAACAGATATCGAAAGAAAATCTAAAAAATAATAACACAGTTTAGTCAGAATAATGTAAGAACCTGGATCACTGAATTTTTTTTGCATCCACTCTTTGTTAGATTCACTGACCGTTTAATCTGATTGTGAGAACAACTATTGTTTTTCTTTATGATTAAAGCATTTTTACTATTTATAGAATATCTAATTCCAAAACAAAAATTAACTCTTGAGAAAATTCCATAATTCATCATTATTTATCATTCTCATCGCTCAGTAAGCAGAAGCTTTAAAAATAGATGGAAAACCCGATATCGCTTAATACCCACCAAAAAATCACTAAAAATTTAGCGTTCTAATTTTTGTTTTAATGTGTCTATGTGATTTCATTCTGCAAAAATATAGTGATAAATTTGGAAACAGATATCGACAAAACTCCAGTTACATTAAATCCGGTAATAATACAATTTAGTAAAAATAATGTAAAAACCTAGATCACTGAATTTTTGTCCGCATTTATCCTGTCAGATGCAATGACTCTGATTGTGAGAGGAAATGTTGTTTCTCTACATGTTTAAAACATTTTCACCATTTATGGGATAGAAAAGACCAGATACAAAAATTAATTTTTGAAAAAATTCCGTAATTCATCATTGTTTATCATTATCATCGCTCAAGGCGCAGAAGCTTCAAAAAATAGAAAGAAAACACGATATCGCTTAATAAGTTTGCGATCGTTGGTACACCAAAGATCACCAAAAATATAATGATCTAACTTTGGTTTTCGTGTGTCAAGAAACAATAAAACCGATATCGATTAATAAATTTACTAGTCTGAACAAAGTCAACCAAAAATTTTCTCAAAGCGTCCATGTGTCATATTATATAAATCCTTAGTTTTCTCGCAGTTAAGTAAGCTTCAGAAAAAACATATTTCCTTTATATCGACAAAAGAAGCTCCCATGCAAAGTAGTCCTTAACTTCCGTACTGTTCCATCCTTCTGACGCCAAAACACGCATAGAGAAGGGGAGAGAGTTCGCTCGGCAAGGCGTCCATCGAATTTTTCTGTCGCTTTGAAAATGTGGGCGAACTCAGGACAACATGGTTCACGGACTGATTGACGTCGAGGTTGACCTGTACTTGTGCCCAGAAACGATCAGATCATCATTAACTATGGTTTAAAATTGACTGATTGACTTGAAGTAGCTAGAGATCAGATCCCCTGCGTGCCTCTACCTCCACCTCGCACACATCCACCACTTCCTCGAACGTTCCACAATCCTCTGCATGCGGACCGTCACGTGGCGCATGCACACTTCTCGTACCGTAACCATAGGCTTCACCGTGTCTTGCTCACTGGCTCCGGACTCACGTGTTTCTTCTCTTTTAGCCGGCGACCAAAGAGCGCACCCGGAAGTGGAAGGTGGTGCGGCGGCCGCGGATAAAGCCAGCACGCCGGCGCCGGTAGCCAACTCGTCGAGCAGTAAGTCTTTCCGCTTTGCTGTCTTTGGCACTTCGTCGAGTGGCATGCGCACACTGAGGGGGCAGAACAGAAGTGGACCGGGTCGTAGATCTTGGCGTGTGGTCTGAGGCTCCGACTGAAGTGGCGTCCTTTCAGCTGACCTGCCCGGGAAGGAGACGGACGAGGCGCATCCGGAGCTCAAGCAGACGAACTTCATCAGCAAGCTGAAGCCACTTGGGTTCGCCAAGAAGCAACAGGTCAGTTTTGTTGTTGCTTAAATCAAATGGGCTTTAACAAGAGAAGAGGGAGCAGATGACATGAGGATACACCAGGAGGAGGACCATGAGGGAGGATAGGAGAAGTGAATTTTTTGGATAGAAGAATTATAACCGAGTGGTTTAAGGGTGATTTCTATTAAGCACTACAATGGACCCCAAAAATTAAGATGCAAACAGCATTATTCATGGTTAGAAACGCCATTACCCCATAAATGCACCGTTTGAGCTGTACGAACCAGGTCCTTGACCAGCTTCTTGACCATCAAAAATCGCGGGGAATTAAAGCTACGACAAACTTCAAGGAACCGTCGAGCAAAAATGAACCGTTTTCGCGTGGGTACAAGATGCTTTAAAACTGTAGCGACTAAAAGCCTATAATCACGAGGACAAAAATACACAGAAGAGCAGAAAAAAAAGATTTATATAACCCAATGAGAGGGACCAGATATGGAACTAACAAAATCACCACAGAACGCAGGTAACGCTAAACTAAATGGCCTTAACCGATTACCAATTCTCCTCCGGGACGAGCTTTGCAGCGCCGGAAATTCTCGATATTCCGTTGGGTGCTTCACCGTTTCCATCTTAAGCTCGGGATCAGTACGTTCCAACTCCCACAGATCATCAAGCCTCGCGATCAAGCCTCGGGCGGAGGATCTTCGTCCTTCCGCGAGAAACGCTCCTTCCGGCGACCCTCGTCCACGGATCACTCGATCACGGCGGCGCTCCTGGACGCGCAGCCGTTCCTTCGACGGCTCCCCTCTGCCCGCATTAAACCCAAAAAGGCATCGAATGACCCTTGACCCTTTTACCTCTTGCAATGCATCCCAAGACCCTGGATTTAACCTTACTTTCCTAAATCTGTAGCGCTCGGCTCTCTCTGCCCAGAGTGACCTTCGCCATTTCAGCCGACGTTGACCAAAGAAGAAGAAGAGCGGATCTTCGCAGAGTACCACTACACTGGGGCGACGACGAACATCCATCCACTTCTATCCACGTTGGTCAACTACACCCACCCGGTGAAGTTCTCGGGCTTCGACGTCGCCGAAAGTGAGCGCGCCACGAGCTTCTCCGTCATCGCCTCGTTTCAGTGAACAACCTGCACTTCCACATGTCCTCCTTCTCGGAGAGTACGGGTCTCGGCTACCTGAAGCAGAACGCGCCAGAGTTCGTCAACTACAACAAGCGACAGCTGAGTAGGATCTATCCCAAAGGCGCTCGCGTGGATTCGTCGAACTTCTTGCCTCAGGTTCGTTAAATATCTGTAAAAATGATCAAAAATCTATACAATTCCAAAGCTGAGATATATCCTTTTGATAAGGTCAATTGTGGATTTAAAACAATAAGAGCCGTAGGAACCCCAGTCGTTGGTTTCTCAAAACCATATGGTATTTCTTTTTTGAGAAGCAGAATTGTGGACCTGCAACACTGAGGACCAGAGAAACAACAGTCACGTGCCAGATGACTTGTACCATTAGAAAAAATGTGTTCTTCTACTTCAGCTCCTTGCATTTAAATCGGTTTTAAAACAAGCATTAAGAACCATAGGCTATAGAACTATAGGCCATAGAACTTCTTGCCTCAAGTACGTTAGAGTTCAGGGTAAATGATCAAAAATCTGTACAATTCCAAAGCTGAGACATATCCTCTTGAGAAAGTCAATTGTGGAGCCACGCGGTATCGCTTTCTTGAGAAGCAGAATTGTGAACCTGCAAAACTGAGGATCAGAGAAACAGCAGTCACGTGCCAGAGGACTTGAACCATTAGAAAAAAAGTGTTTTTCTACTTCAGCTTCTTGCATTTGATATGCCGACATATTCTCCGACGACGTATTCTCCGCACGA
>KN168381.1:0-12531 GCA_000757755.1 Steinernema glaseri
ACAACTTAACCGGGCCGAGCCGGCCCGGTTCCCATCACTGGTCAAAACACAGACATCAGCACGTCTAAGTGATTTCTGCGGACGTCCTTTTTTACTTCTTCGCTCACAATCAATTCAGATACTCTATGCGCAGGGGCAGAAGAAACCAAGAAGGCGCCGTCTCGAGGGCACCGTTTAAAGAATAATTGGAAAACGCATAAAAACAAGCACTGCCTTTGAGCATGTCGCTGATTCGGTTGTTCGCGTAACGCCTTCGCGAAAACTTTATCATCGCCGAGTGGCGCACAAGGCGTACAGCCTGAGGAATAGTCCTCAGAGTAACACGAGGCCCTGGAGAAATGTGCTACGCTGGGGGAGGCCGACAAATATGGACTACAGTAACCACTCACCGGTATCAGCAACGACTCCAATGTGAGGTACGACGTTAACTACACGTTGATCTTCTCGTATCGTCCCAATTAGGAGGTCAGCTCCGCGGTCATCGATGACGGGTGCTGCAATGAGTGGTGGTCCGAGTGTGAAATTAGATTTGTGACAACGACGACGCTGATCAGTGGAAATTACACGCGCTACTAGCACAGCTTGACCATGATGATGAGCAGCGGAGCGCATGCGGAACTGCACGAACGAGCTTACCTCTACGATGATGCTTGTGGTGAGCCGCGAAGACGGAGCATAGAAGCGCCGCCACCACCAGCAGAAGACGCATGACGATGGGGGCGCACGAGTAGGATAGTTTGTGCACGGTCACGCAATCGACGATCGGTGGCCCTTCGGAGGTTTTGAGGGGCTTCGAGAGAACCGCCTGGAAGGAAGAACGAAAATTGCTAGGGACACAGTTGCACGGTGGGAGACGCGCGAAAGGAATGACGGTACGACAATAAAGAAGGCGATGACTAATTCGATGTCCGCGAACGCGTTAACATTCCAGAAATGGTCTGAAGTACTTGTCGGCATCTGCAGTGTCGTGACGACGGGCGGGCGTGGATCGTAAAGCGTGAATGAGTCATGCAAACGGCGAAAAACACAGGCGGAAAGGGACAATCGACCATTGGCCTCGCGTCGGGCCCCGTCGGCGGACATTTATGGGTTGAGTTCGGAAAAGATTTACTAAGAGCCCCACATTGGTGGAAGGCGCACGAGAGCGCCAGTGACCGAGGAGTGAATGTGCCACTGCCACGCGCTTACGCCTTGTGAGGGAAAGCGCTTTGCTTGTGCCCGAGGCGGCGGTCGCCTCGTCGTTCACTCGGTCTTCTGCTTATGGAAGCGGTGGTGAAATCATGAATCGCGCAGACACGCAGAGTCCCCGGAGACGCTTGAGCGGGTTCTCGCGCGTGCGCGAGAGCCAGGGCCGCCCAGTTCTACGGCCACCGCTAGAGGCGCTAGCATCAACTTAGATAGAGAACGCGCGCGGCAACCATGCGAATTGATCGTCGAGGGGGAGGGAGAGGCTTTAGGCTCGCGCGCTCCCGAAGGCTGGAACACCGCTAAAGGCGAGGGAAAACGTTTATTTCGCACGGGTGGTCGCAGTCGTCGTCTTAGGTCGTCGACGATGCCGTCATTGTTGTCGCGTCCTTCTTGACACAACCCATGGGTGAGTCAGCGGAGACACATGCGAATTAGTCCTAATGAAGCTTGCCCTCCTCACTACCGTACTCTCGGAACTACGCACACTCATTGGCTCAATGGGCCGGAAGCACGGATGCGCTGCGCAACGGGGCGCATTCGGTGTTTTCACGCTAGAGGTCAATTGACGCCTCAGGCGGACGACTTTCGCGGCTTAACGCACTCGTCGCTGTTTTTGTCTCCGAGAAAGGAGGTAGTGACGCTCGTGGCAAATTATCCACTTTATCCCCGTTTCTTTGGAGTGTGGTGCCGCGATAAGCCCTCTGTCCCTGGAGACTAGGCCACAACAGCTGAACGGACAGGATGCGCAGACACCTGCGCGCAGAGTCCTACTCCTCTTAAGAGCGGATGTTTCACGAGATGGATGCAGCTTCCGGAAGGCCATCACGGACAGCTCCGGAACGTGGGCAGTCCCGGCGATGACAACGATGAAATGTGAAAAATAAGCGTGCCAACATTGCCACCACCACCGGCTCATCATCTCATTTCAGCTGGGGTGCGCGAGTCTCGGATGCGTGAATTAATAATCGCATCCCGTGCGTAGAGGCATAATTGCCTTTGGCGATGTTTAATTCCTCTTAGCATATCTTAAAGGGCGAAACGAAATAACGGACTAGCTGAGCAGATTCACTACCTCGCGTACGCAGAAGTGGGCGAAATCTCAGGGACCCGCCGCTTCGTCGTCAACGACGTTTCCATGGCACAAGGGAGGCACGGGTTGAAAGTACTTCGGACAGTCGACGGAGCGACAGAGCGTTTGCGAACAGCGCATAAATTTGTAACCAGTTTTGACGAAATCAAAAACATCATCTATAATTAATTATGATCGCCGCAGAATCTACAACCACAACGGTGGGCCCTATTAGGGGGTGGTGGGAAGTGAGAACACTTCCGAGAGTTCTCCTCGGAGGGGGCAGAGCGCAACAACGCGATTCCCGCATTGGTTCCTTGTTTCGATGCTCCATCTGCTCACGTGCATGAGAGTGGGAAGGAAGAAGTGAGAAAAACAATAAAAAAAGAATGACGGATCCTGTCACCTAATTGAGACAAACGTAAACATGTCCTAAGACGGCATTAACTTCTCTATGCATTAATTAGAAACTCGAGGGGGAGGAAGACAGTGACGGATAGCGACGGCGGCACTAATTGTGCACCTTGTCACGAGAAAGTAGCGTTTTTCCATGAAAATTCATGGGAACAAGAAGTACGACCTTCGACGCGCGACAACTTTAATTCGGACCATGGAGTGTGCTCCAAGCTTAACAAAGGGCACCGAGGACTCATGGCTAAGGGCAACCTCGGGACCGGATTGAGACATGCCGGAAGCCCGTCTGCTAGGCTCGACGCGGAAACGCACTTTGCCCGTCGGGTTCATGGAACTGAGGGACTTGCGAAAATTAATTTGTAAATGGAGGCGAGAAGAGGAGGAACGGGAATGAGCTCATGGTCTAAGTACTTTCGGTTGTCGCTGTCACCTTTCGGAGGAATCCAGTGGAATAATGCTTTTGTAGTTGGCATGGGGCAGACTGGGAAAAACAAAATGAAAAAGCGTTGATTACATAATCACGTGCTGTCGCGCGGCCAAGGACGAAGCCGTCGGCACGGACGCCGACGCCGGTGGCCGAGGTAAGTGCGAAAACCCTAGAGTCGCCACTTCCGAGAAGCCTCTTGCTTAAGAACGTCACAGGCCATCGGCTTACGTATCGTGCGTAAAGCTACTTCAGAAAGTTTCGACATCATCTTCCGGCATCCCGAATGGTTTCATTAGATTTTAGTGATGTTTGTTTCTTGAAACGACGGTGATGTTTGGTAGATCCCAGCGGCGTTGATAAACAACGTCGCTTGAGACCGTAGTGCCAAAAACGGACGCTTAGAGTCAGATGTTTTTGAAGGCTCCCGTGAAAAGGGTCCTGCCTGTAGAGCAAACATAGGGGAACCAGGATTAGAAGGACTCGCTCTTGGACCTCCGCGTCTAACGTCCGCTACATCGTATGCAAGAATAACACATAAGGACGAGTGGACTAAAAAGAAGCCGAAACGAGGGCATTAGTCAGTCATCCGCGCGAACATTTGGCAACATACGCGCCCACTGGAATCTATCGATTGAAATTGGATTCGCCATGCCAATTTACATAATGTCTATTCAAATTGTTGGAAGTCATCCGTTAACGAGGACGAATACAACTTCAGAAAGTCCCTTTAGGAGATCCGACTGGTCGTAGACGCTGCGGCGCCAAGTGGGTCCGGTCCGGCGGGAGCAGAGTGAAGACAAACCAAAAAGGGGCAAATGGCCGTTGAGGGCCAATATATGTATCTCGATACACGAATGGCATAATTGGATCGCTCGGCTGCCAATTTTGCGCAATAATAACGAGGGCTGACCTCATTGGTGCGGAGGTCGGGAAGGGCGACAGATGCCGCCGCCGTCGTAGCTACATATTAATGAGCGAGAGGAAACGAGTACAAAAGACTCGCGCCAGCCTCCGGGACGCCGACGCGGCCCGGTAACCATGAGACAATAGGTGACAAAATATGTGATTTACGACAGCTGCCGTCGCTGATTGACTATGCGCGAACCGTGCGGGGGCAAAGACAAAACGAGGCAGAGATCAGCGACGCTGTGGCTCCTCATCGCCGGCGGTGTTCCATTTTAGGGTGTCAAATCGATTAGGGAAGACAGTTGGTTATGAACGATTGAAAAATGATCGTGCGTGAGACGCGAAGGCTGCGCTGCTGGGCGAAGGAGAAGTCGAAGAAGAACGAAGTCGGAGTCGGTTAGTCCTAACCCCGAGTGGCTTGCGAGGCGCACAAGAAGAAACCAGTTTCGGCGTGCGCGGCCATCAGCGCCGACAGTCGTGGCAGCGGCGGCTATAGTGCGATGCATAAAGGATACAACGCGCTCGCAGGGCCGTGGATAAAGCTGCCGGGAGCCAGGTAGAAGGAAGCCCCTTAACATGCGCGAAGCGGCTAGTCCCTCCTCTCCCGACCCTCAACGCCCCTCAACGAAGGGTGCGACCAGCACTCGCACGCGCGAGCGATGTGGAAGACCACACACGATGTGAAAACAACGCATGCACCGCATGAGCGACTGAGCCGAGAACTCGGTCGGTATCCTATATCTTGGCGATCCGGGGCGATTGCGCCCACCGACATCGACGCACACGTAATTCGAAACCGAAAGGAAAGAAGTGGTGTCCCATTTTTGACAAACTCTTACTTGTGCTTCTCGGAAAACAGCGTGTGCTTCGTCTCCTAAGGGTTCCAGCGGGCTCGCTAGTGGTATACGGTAGTCGGTCGATTTCTTTACCCCTCGGAACTCATGAATTATTAAGAAGATCTAATTGAGTTTTCCGTCATCTCTCAGTTCCGTGATTCGGAATTATTTATCAGACGTCCTCGGGGAGAACTCATTTTTCGCTGATTGGTTTTGTTATCGCTTTTTCTGAGTTTTCCGAGTGCACAGCTCGAGGCGGGAAGATCAAGCAAATTAAAATAATGACCGAAGCCAAGGAACCCTGCGGCGTCGTCAAACACTTGTTGTTCCCAACGCGCTTCTCCGCTCATTCGTTTTCGTTTGCCGTATCTGGGAACGAATCTGGAAACTACGCGGAAAAAGCATCCATCTTACATGTTCGAAGTCAAGGTCACAAGAAGTCCGAGAGAGAGAGAGCGTCCGATGGCCGCGAGCGAGAGAGACCGTAGCCGTTCTCCGATGCACTAGCCGGATTGTAGCCCATTCCAATTACTTTCCATCGAGAATACGGCCCCTAATTAAACGGCTTGTTTTCCCAGAAAGACGTTTCAATGGCTGAGAAGTGACCTTTTGGCGACAACGACTCCTCCTCGTTGGCGCTTAGAGACCACGATAATAATCAGGTTGGACGATTCTGGGGGCTGCCAAGATGTGTTTTTGGGCAAGTGAGGTTGAGGCAAAGTCGAAAATACCACGGACAATAAAGCAAACAATGGCGAAGAAGCACGCAGAGGCAAAAATTACCTTAGGGGAATCGAGGAATTGGATGAAGGCTAAAGACCGTCTGAAGGGACCGCGCAAACACTATAAAGTCTGTGGTCCTCCATTGTTCCTTTGCCAAGTGCTTCAACAACACGAGATGCTCCAGTGGATTCGAAGTGAGGGGACTTGAGCAGACCAAAAAAATTCATGCGGTTAGTGCCATTTTTCTTCTAATTTGCAAGGAGTCGGGGGACCCATGGACTGCACCGGGCTCAGCAGAGCAGGGATGCGAACTAGAAGAACGGGGAACTGTGTAGGATACCAAGAAAACACGGAAAACAACGGTTCTCAGTAGGTATTAGTACGTTACAAACTGAAAATCCCACATTTGTCTGGCCGTGGCTCTTGGGAGCGCTATACTCAAACGAATAATTCTCTC
The DNA here is from genome assembly GCA_000757755.1 of Steinernema glaseri. Taxonomy (NCBI): domain Eukaryota; kingdom Metazoa; phylum Nematoda; class Chromadorea; order Rhabditida; family Steinernematidae; genus Steinernema; species Steinernema glaseri. The sequence goes on from KN168381.1 coordinate 6,021, forward strand.
CTTAGGCAGCTTACAAGACTGAGGACCTCTTACGAATAGTACAATTTTACATATGTGAAAGGTTTTCAGAATTCCATGTTTTCTCGCTGCTTTCCCCACGACATTTGCTGCAAGTCACGAACTATTGCTAACGTGACGAAGAGCCGAAGAACGAGCCTGATGCGTTTCCGTTCCCGCTACAAATTGCATCCAGCAAACGCAGGTGGTATGATGATCAGCGGCGCAGTTGCGCTTTGCGGTTCATTAAGACCATTGAGAGTAAAACGAATGAAAACGTGTGGGTATAAGAGAGGCTAAGAATCCACTTTGGGGACGTTCGGCGGTGCTAATAGATGTATTTAAAAAATATATATTAGACAAGACAATTTCCGAAACGATATTTCGCCACAAAGTTTAGCAAATCGAATTAGAGAAAGGCGCAAAGAGCTCTCGACTTTATCTAGTGCACTCTCTGTCTATTCTCGATGCCCTCAGAAGCAGAAGATTGCAGAGGAGGATAAACTTGAATTCAAAAGACGCATTTTACTATAACGATGAAATTCCTTGGGAAATTGTTGTTTTTTTCTTTCTGCACCTTGAAGCGGTTCCCATTATTTTCCAGAGAAAAATTGATGAAAAAATATTCGCTCTGTTCATGGTTGACTTCCTCATATTTTACTAAATTAAATTCACTTCAAAACTCACAACTTCCATAGATTGAGGTTCCAACGTTCGTCTCTTCCTCAGCGCGAAATTGATGACAAAGTTCCGCGTTTTCGCTCTGTGTTCATCTTTGAGCCTCAAGTCATCGTTGCGGAACTGACTCAGAAAAACAACAATGAATGATACCGGGAGTAATCCTCATCCGCGAAGGTGGATATCCCCGGTTTTTCACACATGCATTCGTGATGACATGGAAGTTGACGCTTGGACCAAGAGTTGTGAACGACCCATTTAATGTAGTCGACCACCTTGGAAAGAATTAAGCATTATCGTGGTTCGGGCCTATTGTTCGCAGTACGTGCGTGTGCACCGCCACTGAAGAAAGTGCAAAATGTCACGACTTTGCTTAAGCAAATTGTGAACATGTACTTTAAGCATCGCCTACTCAAGGGACTCGCATGTCCTCACACATTTGCGAGGGACGAGCATGAGCACATTCGTGTTTCGCAGCTTCTAATATCCCATTTCACACTTGCACATGAACAGATAATGTAACATGAGAAAGAGGGAAGACTATGATCGTTCCAGGAAGTATCCTCTTGGAGGTGGATACCCGGGATTGGCGCGCAAAGCTAAAGCTCAAACGTAGATCACTGTTGTTATAAGCCGTGTTTTCTGAAATCACAGCGCTTTCTGAGAAATCTCTCATCTATGAGGCCATCCCTTGTCCAGGAACTCAATCAACGGCTTGTGGAGGAGGATGCTAAGGCAATTAAAAAGATGGCATGCCGAGTTTTCCTGGATAACTTTTCCTGAACATAACAAGGGTCCTGTCGTGTCTACTCATCATTAACAAATCCCAACGTCCTGTAAGAAAACGTCGTATGAGGAGTTTGTCAAAAATGTTTTGACGATTTGTTAAGATGTACTTTTAAATCGAGGGGGATAAACAAGTGCACTACAACGGTTTAAGATCAGGTCTAACACCTAGATTTTCCAATAGAAATAGCGCCCTGCTCATGCCCTTTTTGGGGACCCTTTTCGCTATTGTTTCCCTTGTCTCCATGTATATTTCGTTACGTCCTCCAATGTGTCTACGACTAGTTGTCATGGATCTTTCATGCGGATCTCCCTTGTGTTTATAGGTTTTCATTGGATATCGTTTGAGAGCGGAGTAGTCGAAGAAAACAGAAATTGTCTAGACGTGGGTGGAAATAATGTGGAAAGCGCATGATAGCGTTTTCCGTCGCCACATGAACTTCGACCAGGCACCTACAGTGACCTCTGGAACCTTTCATTGACGCATGAACGGCTTTATAGTTCAGTGTGTAAAAGTGTCGCTCGAACTTATAGGGGAAAAGCGCCCAATGGCCTTCTCGAATATGGATTAAATCTGGCACTATGGTTAAAATATGAAGGGCGAAAGTTGGGAACATATGTGGTTCACCTGCTTTCAAATAGACCTCAATTCCTAACAGGTTTATTAGCTTCAGGGAGTAGCAACCCTAAGACCTATGTTCTTCCGCTTTTCCAGAGGGTGGAAAACAGCATGACACAAAATCATCATTACTTGAGCGAGTCATTTGCTTCGTCTTCAGTGAGAAGTTATTGAATCCGATGAGATTAGAGATCGTAAATTTATATATCTAAAATATAAAATATGTCTTTGGTTCCTGTTAACTTTTAGTAAATCTACCAATCAGGTAGATACGAAATAAACCGTAAAATGTAAACCATTGCGGCTCTGACAATCTACCATCACTGGGAACAACGTACCAACAGTTTATACACCGTACACTGTGCTTTCACCTTACCAAAACAGTCAGGCATATACGGAAAAACAAAAGGTCACTTCTATCGCTGCGAGAATGCGATAAGATTAAATTGAATCCTAAACGTGACGCACAACACCTCAAATGCTAATAGGCTAAAGACGGTATCAAAAGTTGTTCATGCGTACGTCTATCGCATTTCTCCTGTACTTACGCGGATTTCGACAGCGGTCTTCAGGGAAAGATAAAATAAACTGTCTTCCGAGGTTCTTAATGCTTTGAAACAACAAGGCATCGATTTTGGCTTTGTTTTCGTCCGGCCGATTGTTTTTGAGGGTATTCACGCATGAGAAACTCGATTGAAAACAATGCCTCATATGCTACCTGAACTTATATTTAGAGAACGAACAGTGGAGCATGAGGGAAAATCTTATCGAGGGTGTATGGGGGAGTGGATCCAGTTCTGCACAGTCTTACAGTGAATAACAGTTTGATCAGTCGACTTATATACACATACGCAAAGGTGGGTGACCTTTGAGGACTTTTTCTCCCAGAGTAAGGAAAAGGCACACGGATAAGAGACGCATCTGCGAGACAAACAACTTTTATGGATGCATTGGGATCTCAGTAACGAGTGGGTCTTAAAATGGGCCAAATGTTGATCCTATTCAAAAAGTGGTTCCGAAGATGGCAATCTCACTTCAGTCGGGAATGTCTCATATTATGAACACGCAAAGATTTTTATGGAAGCTATTTAACAGCGAATGATCATTAGCATTAGGCAAGAAAATAAGACCATTGAATTTTCCAGAAAAAGGCGCCTGGAACACAGGATTACGGTATGCGACTATTAACATTGCTAAGGAGACGAATTTTACTCTTTGCATAATTACACATCTAATTGGTCTTGCTCGGTGTAACGAGGCCACTGAAGTACTGCCTTCAAAAACATTCCATGAACCATGCTTATGGAAGCAAGTTCTGCTCAGGGTTCAGAGTAGCACGGGTATCAATGTCGGAATAAAACCATGACAGCAGACATACTGTTATTCATATGACAACTTCCTATATCACCCACAGTCTCTCCATAAACATAAAAATAAAACGCCATTAAGTTCTGAATGTTTTCGATCTATTTTTCGTAAAAAGCCAATTTAATCTGACTCGCACCAAATGCTCGCAATTGGGTGACTAAAACTACTACTTACCATGCATATGCTTGGAAAACACAGGTTGAAATTTAAATAAAGCTGTAATACGTCAGTCACCCTCTATCCATTTAAATCGCAGTTAAAAAGAAGTCTCAGGAGATTCTTCGGATGACCAAGGAACGAATTTTCATTTGGTTCCAAATTCAGCGAAACGACAAACACCTTTTAAGACCAATGTATTGCAATTGTTGAGGCCAATGCATTTGGGACGTTTTCAAAGATCTTCGACCAGTGAACACTATTCCGTGGTGAAAACCTGAAAACAACGTTTACATGAATTACTACAATAATAGCTGAATTGTGCTCTTTTTATCCTGGTTCCTTCGGTATTTTATGCAGTTTTACTGAAGAAAAAGTATGCTAACCTTGTCTAGTAATGTAAGATGTTCTGATACCTCTGACAATGACGACATTCGGGTTCAGGTAAGAAGTTCAGACCAGTGATAGGAATGAGTCAAGCAATACGAGCACGAGCATCGAGCTCCAGCTCGTCTACTCTCAGGGAGGCGAGCTCAGTCGAGCTTATAGGGAAGTGGCTAAATTAGTATCTGATCGGGTTTCGAAATGCTTCAATTTGTACAACAATCGCAGAAACAATTCTCCTAAGCAGAAGAGGGCGCAAAACGGCGGTAGATAGTACATAGACTAGTACGTTGCTACCACGTTTTTAAAAGATTGCGTCGAACAAAATTGAGCTCGTTTAAGCTCTTGCTCGAGCTCGTTTTCCCTGGAGCAAACATGCATGTTTGAGTTCGAGCTCGCTTAGATTTTCAAGCAGTTGCCCATCACTGGTTCAGACTGAGACCCTAACCGAATATTTAATTCCTTGACTTGACCTCATATCACCTCTTCAACAGAAGGTCCCACAGAACCTCTTAGTAATGGAGAATTTTGGCAGCAGACAAAAATTTCGGAAATGGCAGAAACTAAAAAAAAGAACGAGCACAGTTTCTGGAGGAACCTCTTGACATTACATAGCGTTGTGCGGCATAACTTGCTGGACAACGAATGCCGCTTTACTTCTCCGACTACTTTGGAACATTCGATGTGAAAACTCTCGGGCTTTACTTGTTTGTTCACGGAACAAAGTGCGCTTCTGAGACATTCAGAATATGAAAAATTTACTTGTTTGCCACGCAGCATTGTGTACACTACCATGCGTAGGCTGATAATTGAGCGTCCATCTAGTTAGTAATGACAATAGCCGTCGGCTATTATGCACTCGGCCAGCAATATCAAGTGTGTTTACGATGGTTCGAGCGGATCCCACGTTTCGTGAGGGCTGTTTTATTCGAAAGTGATTCGCCAAGTAATAACTTATGGTGAAGCGATGAACTTTGGACCCGTGAACGACAGAAAGCTATCACATAAAGGGAGACAATAACAACGGGTAACAACCGGGACTAGACTCTTTGGTGTCAGCGCGACATTACTGAGCGGGCGTTAATTGATACTGAGTGCGCTCTCGACAATTCTTCCTTTCAAGCGAAGGGACCGATAGTTGCCAGCTGACTTCTGAAATGGGGACCGTAAACTTGGGGACCATTGCAGCAGGCTTGTAACTCACCGCAGGGTTTGTCCTCTTCAGAAACTCATAGACGAACTCTCCATCCTTTTCGCAGCTTTTGTGCCAGTTCTGGCTGAACTTTTCGATTACAACATGAGGTCGAGGGCTCAAATGAGCAAGGCGACAAAGTTGGCAGAAGCCCCACGGACGTTCAGCTGCATCGTGGACTTCTCCGTCGAGGAAGATGACGCTGTATTTGCGCCGCCATTCGAAGTATGATCTGAATTAGGCCAGATTACAAGTTCAGAAGAGCAGTCAGGTAATTGATTCAGTAAATAACAAATTTAGCTGAGAATAGGTGTGTAACAAGATCGTTAGATAATGAGGTATGACGCCAGAGTCGGACGGTGACTCTTCTTTGCTTATTTCGGTGGTTTGTTCACTCAATACTAGAAATAGTACATATAATTAATTACATATTCACTTTCAGTTGCATTAGACAATTAAGATAAACAAAGGAAATTTTATTCTCATATTTACCATTCATCATATAAAGAATGTCCCTGTATGGTATTATAATTAGAGAACCACCATGGAAATTGACCCAGACCAAAGCTCAGGTTAAGGTTGATCTGCCTTAATCTGGTTAAAAGAAGGTGTTTTTGAAGAAGGCCTTTGTTAAGGGGTCACGTATCGGTAGCCTCATAATGATAGGTGCGAGATTACTCAATCTTTCTTTGATCTATCATATTGTTCACTTACGCGTAAAGAGCTTTGTCGCTCATTATCCTTTGCAACTCGGCTGCTAGGTCCTTCACATTGGCAAAGTCGTCGACAGCGATGAATGACTGCGGCGGAACGTATCGCTCAACCACCGACCGCTGCAAGACGATGGGTATGATGTTGTGTTGGTAGCCCTGATTCCACAATTTTTCCGTTATGTAGTCGTCGCATATGCTGTTTTCGAAAGAGATGTAGAAGTAGTAGCTAGAATGACTGTGTGGGTGGCGCAAAAGGGAATGAGACTTACTCTGTGTCCAACATCGTCTCGCACAAATCCCCGCGTTTGCATTTGAAATTCCCGCAATCACCGTATATGTCCACGGGGATGTGATTCTGAAAATAAGAAGAGTTTGTAACAATTTATTGGTTCTTAACTATAATCTATCCATAGGTCAGTTATTTTGAAGTGATTGTGGATCTTGCCCTCACTGTGTTTTTGTCATATTAGAGATCATGTAAATAGTAACCACAAGTGTCTCTTTTCTCGAAAACCCGAGAATTTTTCCGAGAATTTAAGATCCCTACTGAGATTTAAGATCGAAACTATTTTTTTCGAGTTTCTGTCCAAACTCTTGAAAATTTGTCAAAAATTTCCA